>OMLB01062710.1:1962-33850 GCA_900302555.1 Myripristis jacobus | reverse complement strand
GGCTGAAAAAAAAAAAAAAAAAAAAAATCATGATTTGGATGATGGCAGCCGTTTTATATATTCCTCTCTATAGATATACATATGTATTTCATGTTAACACTAGACTTGGATAGTATACTGTATATTCACTTCTGCTTCATGGGCGTTCTCTGGGTAGGTAAACACTGTAGGTCTCGTCATGTTGTGATCTCAAAAATAGATGAAAAAAAAAAAGATTGGTAATGTGCTTGGTATTTTTTATTTTTATTTTTCACAAACAACCCCACTACTTCTGAAATGTTTTTTTTTTATTGTTTTCATTTTGTTTTTTACTAAGGCATCTGTGATTTTATTTTCTAGGTTTTTATTCCTTGACTTGAATACTGGTTCTATCTTGGCGAGGCTTTTGAGATTGTTGACTTGGACCTATGCTTGTCTGAACTTTTTGCAGTATAACTGTGATTTGAAAACATGGAGCTAAACGCTGCTAATGCTTACTACTGCTTCAAAGTTTGTAGTTCCCACCTTAATTTTTCCTTTTTCTGTACTAATAAGCAGATCTTATTAAACGTAGTTGTATGACGCTGTGAAACCTTGTGGTCTTTTGCATGGCCTCTTCCTCTTCCTCCATCTCTCTGTCTGTCATCCCTCTCTGCTCGGCGGGTGTTAGGGAGATGCCTAGAGAAAAAGCATGACTGTCACCTTAACATCATAATCTGTCGCCAACAAGTCACCTGTGTGTCTGTAGACTAGTCTGACACCCCAGTAGCTCTGAAACTGTGCAAAAAAAAAAAAAAAGACATGCATGCAAGTCTAAACCTCGCCTGTGGCAAAAACACAATGTAATAATGTGCTATGCAAAAATGTGACGTTATGCACCAAAGCTTGGAAAAGAGCTGACCTACTAACTTGCATTATTGTGCCCTTGGCAACTTACTCTCCTTATATTCACACACTGATCTTTCACCAAGTTTTTCTGCTGCAAATTAACAGACTGAATACTGAAACATACCTTTCCAGAGATTGGATTAATAATTTATGCCCTGATCAGGAGTTTTCCTGGACATTGTGCCCTCTGAACTCCTTAGACTTTTTTAGCTGTTTTGTTGTGATTATAAAAAGCGGTTAAGTAGAGCTTGGGAATAGTGTGTCCTTACCCCAAATCAGACAGATTTGCCCCTGTTATTTCAGGTTCATTCAAGTTCCTTATCAGTATTATCCCTGAATGTACAACCACACCCTCTACTGGCCAAAGTCACACTTTCTGTGCCAAGATGTACTGAAAAAGCAAAAAAACAACCACAACATGCTTCAAAGGTCTGTAGAATTTATTACAATTCCACCATCTTAAACAAAAAGCAGCAGTTACAGAAATATTTACAAGTGTGTATTATTGTTAAAATACTTTTGTGACAAGTCTCAGGTGCCAGCTTCAGCTTGGCCCCAAGTTTCAGTCCCTGTAATGCTGCTTCAGTGCAGTGCGTCTCCAAGTCACTTCTCCACCACGTTTGGAGGAGTCGTACACAGCTGATTCTCCCACTTCTCCTCCCGTGGAAATGAAACCCCAACCTCCTTCCACAGCCACAAAAGTCATGTAAATGTGCTCTCCTGTGTATGTGTGTGCATGTGTGTGAGTGTAGAGCAGCGCCATCTGAAGGATGGGAGTCATTGCACATTTCCTAAACACCTCCCAGACGAGCTCTCCCTACTCGGCGCACAGCCTGCTATGAAAAGCTCGAGCACCGCGGGTACAGCGTGCAGTTTCTCTAGCAAGCCGATCAGCCCTCCCTCATTCCCTTTGTCATACAAAAACATGTTTTGTATCCACAAGTCCTTGACACGTTGACAGGTGTGGCTGGATATAGCAGTGGTTTAAGACTATTTGTAGGGGAGCCACAGACATGAGGGAGGAGGGGCGAGAGGGTAATTATGTCTGAAGCGGTTAACACTGTTGCAATACGGCATGGGAGGAGGGCGGTGGGACGTTAAGCTAGCACCTGGCACTGTAACTATAAAGGATAGCTATAATCACAACACAATGTGTACAGCAACACTGCTCTGCACAGTGGTGCTCTTACTGTTAGTGTAACCAAAGTGGATGCATCACTCGATGAGATGTGAAGCAGCCATGGAGATGCGTGTCGCAGGTGGGTACGTCAGCATTACATTTCATATCCTTTTAGTAACTGCAGATCATGTCATTTGAAATCAGGTTGATTGGGGTTCAACAAGAAAATGAGAGATATCTGACTGTTCAGAAGTGTTGCCACAATCAGAACTGACTCTTCACTCTTCTGGCTGTAAATGCCTTATCATTGTTGCTGCATACATTATCGCTTTGAGAGCAACAAAATACAGATGTGTTTTTGATTTCGTTGTGTTTAGATAGTTATTGCTTTGGGAACACGGTCACTGATAGTGGCAAATTTATTACACTTGTCTTTATGTTACTGTCTGAGAGGTGTGTGTGTTTGAGGGAGGGAGGGTCTTGGGCCAAGGACAGATAATCACCACAGTCTGATTGGCAGGGGGGTTTCTGATCACGTCCCACTGGGCTAGCAGGTGGGATGATGGGAGGAGGTTGCATGGGGTCCGACTGCAGCATCACAGTTACTGCAGCGAGTGCATAAAGCTGTCCAGGTTGTACTCCGTGTCGTACTGCTGCTGGTCCCATAACTCGCCCAGGCCGTCCAACACAGACTTCATAGAGGCCTTCCCTGAGGTTGACGCCGACGACTCGCCCTTCTCACACTTCTCATCCTGAAACAAACATTTGTATAGAGACAAATTGTCAGCCCAACATGCTCCACGCTGCACAGGGAGAGCAGCTTAACATGGATTACTAGAGATCAGTAAGTTTACGATACGTGAGTGTGTGTAAGCTGACAAACATTTAGATTCTGTTTTAGTGAAATAAAAGCTAATGCCAACACAAAGTTAATGCGATCCATGTTAGATAACCAAATTTCAAGAGGAACTTCTCTCCTTTTGACAAATGGTTCATTATTCATCCACCAAACATCAGTAAAATCTCAACACCCCATTTATATTTTAAATATTGGGGTTACAATAACATTCACACATCAATATAAACACAGAGACTATAAGGTACTTTTTAGGCACAACAATGCACTAGCACTGCAATGAGTCCATGTCTCAAGCCTGTTAGCACTGTACTCGAACACATTTTTATTTTACATTTTGCTGACAGCAGATACACCCAAATATGTGAAAGTCTACATGGCTGAAATCACGACAGGGTAACAAAAATGGAAAACAGATGTTTCAATTTGGCCCAGGGACAATTAAAAACATGGGTTAGATGGTAATCTGTGAGGCGAGCGAGTGCCCCACTCGCATGTTTATCCTACTTAGCCCCACCTCTGTATCTACACGGGTACACCTGAAAAAATAGAAGTTGAGGAAGTCAGGGCCTAACCTTGTCCAGAGTGAAGAGGTTGAGGAGCTGGTCAGTGCCCATGCTCTGCAGACTGGCGTTCTCTTGGCTGATGACCGTGTTGGCAATGCTCATCTTGAATTTCTGCAGGCCCATAATCTTCTCCTCCAGTGTGCCTCGAGTGATCAGCCTGTACACGTTCACCACCCGTTTCTGCAGGATGCAAACAGCAATATCACTGTAACAACATAATACAAGTGTAGAGAGATGTCCCCTGCTGCTGAATTAGTCAAGGTGGGAAACCCTGCCAGCTTAATTACGGCTGCACTGCTTTAAATTCTGGGAGCTCCAAAGGGATCCTGGATTCAGTATCAACTACATGCAACTGCAGTGTAACAAAGCAAAAGATGGTTTAAACGCTTTTGAGATACTTTGGGGATTATCAGCCATGATCCAGACTGTCTATATTCAACAGAGTGAGTCATAACACTGAAAATAAAGCTAAATATGTGTTCAGAATAGATAATTGTACAAATCTAAGATACCTGTCCTATCCTATGAGCACGATCCATGGCCTGCAAGTCCCTCATTGGGTTCCAGTCATGTTCAACAAACACCACGGTGTCTGCGCCGGTGAGGTTGAGACCGAGTCCGCCAACATGGGTGGTCAGAAGCAGCACATCAATGGAAGGGTCGTTGTTAAACCTGAGAAAAGAGGGTAAAATTTGATATCAAAGAGGAGGTGATACCTTGTGGCTGCATGTGTAGTAAAAATTCTTTTGAAGGGGTTTTATTGACTCTAGCGACAGCTTTATCTGGTCAAAAATGACCTACATTCATTCACACAGGCAGTGTTAAAGAGGGCTGGATGGACATTTCTTTCCTTTGAAGAATAAATCAACCTCAGCTTACTGACCTGGAGACTATGGAGTGGCGCAGGCCAGCCTGCACGCTGCCATCCAGCCTCAGGTAGGTGACAGTAGGCAGTTTGGGCTTCAGCAAGTCGTGCTCCACAATGTCCAGCATGCTTTTCAGCTGACAGAAGATCAGCACACGGTGCTGGGCCACCACGGCCTCGGTGCCGCCCTCTGACGCGCCACCACCACCCAGACCGCAGTCCAACAACAACTGGAGAACACAAACCACATGTCAGAGCTACAATTTCAGACCGTGCAAAGACTGAAATGTTTAGTTCTGTAAAAGGTGGAGGAAGAGAAGGATAGAACAGATTTCCCTGATACCACAGGTAGCTTCAGTCAAGCAATCTGATCGCTCTTGAATGTGTGTTTCCACCCAAGCTGAGGAATCCCATAAAGACTGTGCTATTATAAAAAAAACAAAAAAAAACCCAGATATGCCTGCCATGCTAATTATTCTACTTTAAGTACTGAAATTTTGGGAGCAAATTTTCTTCATGAGTATGCATTCATATTCCTTTTGAGGAAAGCTTTATTCAGACAACACACATGCATCACTGACTATTGTGTAAAATCCACAATAGTTAGTGAGTTTGTTAGTCAGTTTGTTTGTTTTTGTTTTTTTTGAGGGGGGGCGCTTTCGCTTACACTGACATTACCATGGTTTTAAAGAAAGCTTTGAATATAAATAAGATGGCAGAAGCTTATGAGCAGCTGTGAAATTGTGTGTAGTTGACTCGGTATTAGTTTACCTGTTTAAGTGCTGAGAGTTTGGGTGCGTGCTGGATGTCCCGCAGGCTCGAGTTTTGTGCTGCTAGCTGCTCAGTGATTCGTCTGTATTCTGGGTGCTGTGAGGTCAAAACCAGGCCCGGGTGGTTACACAGCTTCCTCAGGTACTGCAGAGCCTGAAAGAATGCAGAAAAAAAATCATATATCACCATATATTCATAGAGGGAGTTTTTGTCAAAGATGGGACACAATGTGTCTCTTTAAAAAAAGATTAACTCGCAGCAGTTTTATTCCAAAACATGGTACATCCCTTTTGGGAAACAGATGTTATCTAGCCTAAACTGTTCCCTATTTTGACTGGAATCAAAATGTTTTGTAAGAAAGTATTCAAGCTTACAAAAATGATCTCCCAGATAGAGTGAGGGGTCACTTTGTACACCTTAGCAACACAACTATAAACTGGTAGGTCTCTTATTTAAGTAAAACTTGTTTCTTGGAATCCTTGTGTACCTGGAAGACGTGGCCTGTGGCCTTCAGTTTGGGTTTCTCCTCCTCCTGCATGGAGGCAGTAGAGATTGTGTCCTCCACACTGACCTTGGCTCGAGACTTGGCAAAGTCCTCATACAGCTGAACCTGCAGGTAGAGAGAAGCAAGCAGTTTGTGGCACTGAAGACTAGAAAAGTGCCAGCTTTTTCATCAGTTGTACCATCTGTGGAAAATAGCTACAAAATTGCTCCCAACCTGGAGGTATATAAGGTTTATGACAGCCCATTTACAGTGTACTGCACTTATATTTTTAGGTCTTCAACTGACTGATCTTCTGCAGAGCTATTTCTAATGAACAGAAGTACACAGCAGAGAAAGTTTAAATTCCCAAATCAAATGTTATAACCAGCAGCAAGAAAGTGCAAAAGTCCAAGCCACAGCACTCGGATGAGCCATATCCCACACTCCTGTGTCTCTAGAAAGCTATTATGACAGAAGTGCTGGGTAAAGACCTAAGGTACTGTAAAACACCTCTGTATGGCTGTGGTTACTGATATTATGTGAGATGGATGGTAGTGGTTAACCAGTACCTGTAGAGGACTCAGGTTGCAGTAGTAGTCCTGAATGATTTTCGGAGGAAGGTCCTGGAGGACGTCCTCCTTCATCCTCCTCAGGAGGAACGGTAACACCTGCCGATGTAGAGCCTCCATGGCCAGGACACCTAGAGGTACGGGGTGCAGTTAATACCCAGATCAGCTACCTCTAAGATGGGAAACTTCTAACATTCTGTCTTAATATTTAAAACGCATTGCATTACACATGGGAGCTCTCCCTCTCCCTCTCTCTCTCTGACATAAAGATGCTCACACTTGATGATTAGGAAATGACACACTTAATGATATAGCGATATATATAATTATCCTGCTGACTTATGAAATGATTTCTGACATCAAGACCTAAATTCTCTCAGGAGCTACCACAATCCCACATTCATCAGTTTGTGTTAACATACACATTAATGCAATGTGAGATAACATGCACTGGAAAGAACAGGAAGACTCTGGGGGGGTTTGGGGGCTCTCTCCAGCCACCCAGACAGTGTTAGCTCAACACTTCTCAGCAGAGGTGGAGGTGAGTAGTACTCATCAGGTCTTGGTAGTCAGGCTTGTAACTGACAACTGACAGTCAGTGCAAGCCTGAGATTTTCAAATTTCTAATCTCACATCATTCAACTTTAATACAACACCTCTGTTTCCAATAAATCATAACTATCAACATGTTTGATGTAACTGGGGCAGCTTGAATCACTCTACCAGTTGATAGACTGAATCTGTACAGTCCTCACACACTACTACATAATCTTGGATTCTGACCAAGCCCCAGATGGGGGATTCCCCTGTCTAAATATGGTGTTAATCAGCCCAATTATCCACTAGCGTATTGCTTCCCAGCCTTAGTAGCTTAGGAACATAAGGGTAGGAAAAGTAATCTTCACTTACAAATGAACAAAAAAAAAAATCCTCAAAATTTCTACCTCTGAGTTCAGTCAGACTAACTGAAGTGTTTCTTAAGGGTTGATCAACAGAGACGCCATACCAGCTTCCTGTTCCCGTGAGGAACTCTTGGCATCGCGGCTGGCTAGGATGGGTTTGCCGTAACGAGCAGCAAACTGGCGCTCTGTACCCAGGAAGCCCGGCATGAGGAAGTCAAACAACGACCACAGCTCCAGGACGTTGTTCTGAGGGTGGAGGTGAAGAAGAGTTACTGATATGACAGCAAACTGAGCATGGAGATGGGGGTCGGCATCAGCCACATTATACAGGCATTCCTCTGCACTTTTATAAAGCATTAAGCAACATGACAAATGTGCCCACACAGCAGAGGAAGCAGCAAGTCCAAAATAAATTGAGTGATCCAATATTCTGTGTTTACATGCAGCCAACTGATCTGTTAATACAAATAAATAACTCTTCTGCTAAAGGATGTCACTTGACAAAGCTGACTGAAACTGAAAAGGGAGGTTGATTTTCTCATGCACATAAACAACTGATTCAACGTAACATGACTACTGTCTTCTCTACCAGATATGTCACAGATCAGTGGCTGTTACCTGGATGGGTGTTCCTGACAAGATGACTCTGAAATTGGCAGCCAACTGCTTGATGGCTTTGGAGAGTTTTGTCTTCCCGTTCTTAATAACATGGCCCTCGTCAAGGATACAGTAATTGAATTTTATATTTCTGAAAAATGAGGGGAGAAAAATATATAACATGCAACACCAAGGGACACAGCCTTCAAACAAAACAAGGGGCATAGATTAAAATTGTGCAGGTACTCACCTAAAAAAGTCTATGTCATTTCGTACAACATCGTATGAGGCTACTATAAGATTGTGCTTTCTGACTTGGTGCTGCAACCTGAAAAACAAAAATTATCTTCATGAAGATATGAAATACATTAAGTAAATAATAATACACTGTACAAAAAGATATCCCATTTCTCTAAAGTATTTTACTTTGGAAGAATAGAAGAGTGACATATGCAAACAAAAGAGGACAGTTTTTTTGGGAAAGGGTTTAATCATGACCAGCCAAAAAAAAAAAGTAGAGGTTCTTAGTTTGTTATGACTAAAGAGACTGTTGAATTAGTCAATTAATCATCCAAAAAATAAAAAATAAAAAAAAACAGTTGACAGATTAGTCGATTAGCAAATTAAATGTTGGTTACTGTCTCCCAGAAAAAAGGTAATAGAAGTGCCTTTTTAAAGCTGATTTCAGCTGAAATACAGTCTGCCGATATATCGGTCCAATGCAAATGTTTATGTCCAGTAACAATTCCGTGTTTCATCTCCAGGCCAAGTTCAATTCATGAAATGGCTGCATTCAGCTGGTAGTAGCAAAGGGCATTTGATGCATGAATGTTCTTCAATATTAATGGGAAACTGTTTGATCATTTTAAGCAGTTATCCTCCAAGAAGGCATAGAGGGTAAATATGAATAATAAAATAATCTCCCTAATGTCATGGCCTATTTTTGAGGTGAGGCTCAAGCAAACAAAATTTGTTGACTAAATATATGTCTGATGGCCCCACAAGTCTTACCGCACTCGTTCCGTGGGCGGCCCTGTGTAGTGCAGCGGGTTGAGGTACTCTTTGGTGCAGAACTTGCCCACCTCATCCACCCAATGGCCTGTCAGGGTGGGAGGACACACTACCAGGGAGGGCAGGGGGCTGCAGTCTGCTGCCTTGGTCTTTGCATACTCCTGTGCCCTGCAAAGAAAACAGTACACACACAGTTAAGCTTATTTATAGTGCGCTAAAATATATAGTGCACGAAAGACAACATGTGCTTTACAGAAAACAAAAAGGACAAAACCAGACAAACAAAAGGATAATAAAGACAAGAGCTGGAACAAATAAACTCCAAAAATCTGGGACAAACTATTATTTGTATTGCAAATGTTCAGCCCTGCATGGTCGGCTTCTATTCTCCTCACTGTCACAGCTCAGCGGGTGGCAGGCAGGCCCCCTTTCATCATAAATGGAGGAGCGCCGTGTTATACAAGATAACCTTTAAAAAGGTAATTAGCTTTAAATTTTTAATGAAATTCATACTTTTAATGCAAGCCTGCCAAACGTTTTCCTCTTTGCTCAAGAGCAGTGTGACCTTGCATCAGCTGGCTTGCGGGGAAATGATTTTATTTAGGAAATACTGCAGATTTGAAGGTATATAGGACTGGCAGCTAGGAATTTCATTTCCATTTATGTGAGAGATATGGATTGTGCTGGTTAACTACATTTAATGTCTGTACTGCAAATTATTTACTATCTACCATAAAAAAATCATTATATTAAGATCAGGTCTCTAATAGCAGCTGGATCTTTAACAACAGCTTGGATGTGTTATTTATACGACAGAATAAAGGCTGGTCCTCAGTAAAGGCTGTTTAAAAAGACAGAATTCTTGTGTTATAGTAGAATCTGGAATAAGTTGCACATACAAATCATATTTTTAAGTCAAAAGCCGAAAATGGAAATTTATGACCTTGGAGTTAAACATTTCTATAAGGGTCGAATGTTGCTCTGAAAATTACTGCCAAAGTTTTAACATCCTTACTGATAAAATTATGTTATGTTATGTAGTAAAAATATGTCTTCATAGCTCAGTGAGACCTGTACTGCCAAGATGCTTCAAGTGCAAAAAAGGGCCTAAGCAAGACACTGAACCTTATTGTTCTATAAAGGTCAAGATGGATTTTACTTTCATGTGTGTCTGTTTCCAATGAGATAGCCCTTGTTTCAATCTGATTTAATAGTAGACAAGTAATTACCAAGTTAAACTTGCAGAGCTGCAGCTGGGGTAGAGATAGAGATCATTCCTTCATGTCAGTCCCACTACTGCAGCAAAACAGTGTGTATAATAACTGTTTCAAATGGATTAATATATTTCCACACATTTGTCTTCTCTGAATTGTTCAGTTTAGAGACATTTAAGTACAGGTGTTATGGTGCACTGGAGGGAGCAGCCAAATGAGTTGTGATACTTCTGAATGATGTAATAAAATAACTCATTAAGTGACAGAGGAGGTGAGGCGGTGTGCTGACGCTGTAGAGTTGAAAGTCAAACATGACAGTAATAGATGCTGCTGGTACCTGAGGTAGTGGTCGCCAGCCAGAATGCAGATAGACTGCAGCGTTTTGCCGAGGCCCATGTCGTCACACAGGATCCCATGCAGCTTGTATTTGTTCAGGAAGGACAGCCAATTTACTCCATCCTGAAAGAAGAGAGGGTCAATTACACTGTAAATAGTCAGGCAGCAAATTACCTCTACAGTGTAAATATCATGGTTTCACGTGGTCGTCATGCCGCATAATAGAGAAGAAAGAGTTTTAGTGGTTGAGTAAGAACAATCAAGTTCATTTAGAGGCAATTTGACAAATACAGTGACTGATGAATGTGCTAAAATGTATGAACATGGTAGAAGAAGCCATAAAACACCCCATTCACGTTCTGTTTTAGGGTGATATTTTCTCCCCGAGTCAGTCAAGGTTGAGTGGGCAGAGTAGAGGATGAAGACCTGGCAGCAGTGTGTTGACCAAAAGTAGCAACAACAGTAGCAGCATTTTAACTGGATAGCTGCACAGCTCCATTAGAGAGATGGATGGCTGGCTCGGTGTAGCTGCCAGCAGCAGACATTTCTAGAAGCAACCAGCAAACAGACCACACATCCATTCTACTGCTTTAAATTTTCTCTGTCAGGAAAGCCATTTGTTGTCAGCAAGCCTGTGCTCTTTCTACTCTGCTACCCTGCAGCACTGAAAAGCAAAATCCTGTTTCTGAAGCTGGCAGAAAAACGATGAGGCTCAAGATGAAGAGGCGGCCAAGGCACAAATTGCACCTAGAGTTGTTTAACCTGTTAAAAAACACAGTGGAGCCATCTTTCATCCTCTCCTGGAGGAAGTATCTTGAAGATGCAGTGGACTCTGAACACACACACACTTACCTGCTGGTATTTCCTGAGCTCAGCCTTAATGGGCACAGGGATCTTGTAGTTCTCCAACTTCCTGCCATCTAGCAGTTGCTCCAGGAAGTGGCGCTCTCGGGCCTTCTGGCGAATCAGATCAGCAGACATTGCAGGAGGGTCTGGTATTCCTGCCTGGTAGATAGGAGAAATAAAAAATTGATCTTGAAAACATTAACTTCAGGACTGGATGAGAGTATATAGTCGGTGACAGCGCAGTGTCAGGGTTTGCTGTGATTCATTATTTTCCCCTTTATCTTCAGGATGGAAAAGAACAAATGAAGAGTCAAGAATGAGTCATCAGTTGTGAATCATAACTGCAAAAATGATATCTTAAATTGAACACAGATGCACAAATTAATGCCCACTGATAGAAGACAGATGAAGGACATCAGCAGTTACTGCAGTAAAGAGTAAAAAGCAAATATCAGAAAGCAAAGATCAGAAATCATTTGTACAGCAATGAGCAAAGAAAAGCCACTGATTCCAAATATTGTTTAACACATCCATAAGCAAAAAATAATGAGCATCTAAAATGACAAAAATGCAATCTATTTTCGATTGGGTGATAGGCTGATATCAAATTATCTCTGCTCAGTTATGTTGGCTAACTGGTCAAACTGGGCTCTGTGGAGTGTAGTGTGGTCTTACCTCAAGGGGCAGTAGGCGGATAAGTGTGGCAAAACACTGTGTGGCCATGAAGCGAATGCTGTCACTGGGGTCACTCATGCGGCCCAGTACCGGCACCACCAGCAGCACAATGTAGGGTACGATTTCCACATCGAGCTGCTCCATCACACCTGGACGTGTGTTAAGGATGGTACCAACCAGACATAACGCAAAACCCACTGTGAGGTGAGGCTTTCATCCAGTGGACCTTATAATATATATGAGGTCCTGATGGGTTTCAACCCACAACAGTAGCAGCAGAGTTCGCATCATGGAGCAATTAAGAAACAGACTACACAATGTGCCACTCACGGCCGCAGTTTAAAACAACTGAAAGGAATTGTGAGGGCTGAAACAAAGTGGAGTAAAAACTCTTAGCTGCTTTGAAACCATTGCAAATCATAGCCTTGTAATGAATGCTTTTATATAATGATAAAGCCAATTTAATTAAGAATTTGAAAGTTCAAGATATCAACTGAATGCTATTCAAAGTAACAGACTGCAGTTCTTGAACTGTAGCTTGAATGTGGCTGCTGAGCATCAAATAAGCACTGTATAAGTCACACCGTATTTAAAAACCCTGTATTAGCACAGAAACAACAAGAACTACAGCTAAAGGTATACTTTACAACTGCTTGAGATGACTCAGCCAATTTGACCGGAATACAGAAACTAACAAGTTTGTAATATACACACACACACGGCTCAAGATTTGACAGCATACGACTGTATATGAAGGATACAGGCCATGGCCTCGATGGAGCCCTCCTGCTTGGTGCAGTCTTCAATAGCAGCTAACCAGGGCAGTACTCGCTCAAGGAACTGGTTCATAGTTTCCAACGTGGCTATCTTACTGAGCACACCCACACAACGTGCCGCCATGTGACGCACTGCTGTGTACGGGTGCTGTAGGCAGGTGAACAGGTGGGGTAGGTGCTCCAACAACTACGGTATTCAAAAAGGAGGGAGAAATCCTCAATAAATGAAAAAGTCATTCAAGACATGGAAGGGTTCAAGTCCCAAAGTTCTCAGTAACAATCATGTTTTATCAAATAAACCATGCACAAATGGGAATAATTACCAATTCTATCCATTTGAAACAAATACAGGGATAAATATTCTGAATCAAGAGAAAGTCTGTACATCTAATGTCGGGTTTGAATCTTGAAAGCTACCTTCAACTATAGCTTGAAATTATGTAGCATTTAAGTATGTCCATTATAGTTTTGCCAACCATGTACAGTATCGATGTTGGGTGTGCCGCTTATACCCTTATAAAAACAGACTTGGTTTACCAGGGTCCCACTGCTGTGCTGAGACACGCACTCAAGTAACTTCAAACCAAGACTGACCTGCCTGTAGGCCTTCTGCATAGATTATTTATAAAGTGGCTCATATTTGACTATTTTTTTCTGTCTTTTTTCTCCTCCTGATGTTTTCACAGGTTTATGTTAGACTGTATTTCTGGGTGTATATATTCAACACAGTACAGTGAATTTTGTAAGCTCTTTACTGATGTTCTCCTCTTTCATGTTTTCCTCCTTTATATGGAAAAGCTGTATGGTTTATCCAAGTACACCTCTAGCAGGAAAGGGCCCTGGGTGGTGTAGTAAATCCTACCAAAGGTTTGAGCTCAGGAGCCATGGCCCCTGCCGTGACCTCCAGCAATTGCAGAGAGTTAACCAGATCTTGAGCTGCTGCATCTCCCCTCTCCAGCTGGAGCTTCCCATCTGGAGCAAACAGGAGAAATACAATTCAGTGAGGCACAGCAACACAGAATGCAGACAGCATAAACAAAGGAAACATTAACGGGATATAGCCATGATCAATATTTCTGTCCCTGCAGCTACTATTTTTGTAAAACAAGTGCTCCTACAAGTTTTGTCAATTTAAGACATTTCAAAACATTTAATGCCAGAGAGCAAGAAGCACAAAACCAATATTGCAACTGAAATAAATGTGAAAATGTTAACAATTACACGCCTCGATAAATATAGGTCTGTGTGAACGGGTTGATTTCACAAGACGTTACAGCCTAATGTGAAATTATAACACTTTTAAATGTTAATGAAATTAAGATTCTTTATAACTGCATTTGAGACTAGTTGAGGCCTTCAGTTGAACAAATATAAAAGATAACACATTTTAAGACTTGAATGCAGCACTGCTATCAAACATTCATTTATAGCACCTCATTTTTCTATTCACATGAAACACCTATGAAAGACCACAGAGCCGAGAGCGTGGGTGCTATAAAGGCTCTAATAAATGTTTGGCAAGCTTAAGAAGTTCTTGTTTAAATTGACGTGTGCTTCTCTAGACTGAACATTAGTCAGGCACAAACGTATCAGCTGAACTGACGTACCGATGACTTGGTTTTCATTCACCACTGTCCTCAACGGCCCCACCATGTTCTCCCACAGATACGGCAATGATCTGGTGAGCTCTGAACCAAAGTGCCTGGCGATGGTGGTCAGTGCAAACTCGGCCCCTCGTCTCTGAATAAGACATGGTTTCTTGCTCTGGAAAAAAAAAGTGTCATAAGAAAAAGGGGAATGCATTGTGTTGTCTCTGAATGAGCAGCCCATTGCAAAAGCAATGCTGTGTTAATACTGTAATCTTCTGTACCTCATCATTATCAGTGCTGATGGTGCTGCCAGGTGGAAGCTCTGTGGTGGGAGTCTTGGGGGTTTTAGGGGCCGGGCCCCTCTTACTGGTGATAGCAAACGCTGCCCTCTGGTGGCGGTACAGGGTGATGATACCTCGAGTTTTGTTGACCATGTGCTGCATGCAGTCTTTCTCTGACCCACCAGCTAATGGCATGAAAGACAAAGGAAAGGAAATACTGTCAACAGCAGGCAATTTCTATACCTCATACATCTCCGCTATAGTAGAAATAGGCATTTCAAGAAAAAACATTATTCAAAATTCACTGGGAACTATTCAACCATTCTTAAAAGAATGCCCAAATACCGTAAGAACACAGGAATACTGACTGGGCATTTGCAACCACAGATTAAACCCCAATAACTGTAAGTCAAAGAGAGGTAAAGCCCACACAGTATTGCTTCACGTACACATTTAAAAACAGTTATTACTGAACCTGACAGAGATCCAGTAGTGCTGACACATTTTTGTTTGTTTTGCACAACAAAAGCGTGTATATAGACTGATAGTGTGTGGGTTTTGCCTTTCTTTGTGGTGCATTCCTCAGTCCTGCAGCCGATTAGCTGGATGTGTGTATAATTATTGCCATTTATGCACTTATAAGTGGCTCAAAAAAAGAATGCCGGCTAAATGTCATAGTCAGTGGAAAAAGTCGATATAAACCGAGGAATCTCTGCTAGCAGGGGGTTACAAGGTGAATTAAATGCATAAAAATATCCATGCTTCAGCAACCCTTACGCTTAGCAGGTTCCTGTGTTGGCGGCACAGGGCAAGCAGAGGAGGGGGTGACCGTGGGATCCACACAGGCCGAGGCACAGAGGTTTTTGATGATCTTGGGGTTGGGGCAGGGGGAGCGTCCAGCACACTGCTGTAGCAGCTTGGCGAGGAAAGAGGCAGCGTAACCCTGGACCAGAGTGTTTTCCTCCCGCTTGACAGCATCCATCAGAGGTCTGACCAGCGGGTTGAGCTTGTCAGGAAGAACTTGCAGGTTGATCACAGCACAGGCTGTTATCATGTGGACACGCAGATGGAGCTGCTGCCATTCTGTACTCGTTTCCATCACTGTAGCCTGGGCCTGTTGCCGTTTACTGTCCAGCGTCTGCCACTGTTCAGACTTCACCTTCAGCCCTGCTGTTGACTCTGTGAAGATGGTGGTTACCTAGGGAACAAGTAGGAGCCGAGTGTGAGTGATGTGCCAGAGATTGGAACAGGAGCGCTTTCTGTAATAGAGTGCAATATCCATTAACCTCCAAAGGCAGAGCAAATCAGCTGGGTGCAATGCCATTACCAGAACAATGCCATTACCAATCAATGTTTCCCCTGCCATAGGCAGTGGTGGGCACACCACCCACGACGAGGACAGAACTGCCCACCACCTGATCTGGGCATTTTGTGCACAGTATTCTGTAACCAGAAAGATACGCTGTATCTGCTGTATCACTGTATCATTATGCCAAGATTGAAGCGATCGTCGGTTCCTTTGGGATGACAATGGATTTCAATGTAAACTGAGCAACAAATCTTTCTGGGCAGTGCACTGTTCGGTTCGATTTAATAGGACTGTTACGATACACACACATGCACACTGCACAGTCGGCTAGGGGGTAGATTACGTGTATGTTTGTGTCATGCGTAATGACGCCTTTTGACTGTGTGTAAAGGTGCCATTAATCTACACAGTGCTATTTCCTTTCAATATTGAATTAGCGACAATGTTCTGCTTTCTCCCACTATTTATTGACCAGGTCAGAACCACAGTCTGGGGTGCTGTGTCTCCTCTCCTTATTATCATCATTATCTACCTACTATCAGCAAATACATAGTAAACTGTAGTAAACCCATGAATTTTGAAATAACAGCCTAGCTTGCAAAGCATATATAAATAAATGAATTCAATGCCTTTCTATTTGGCAACCTTGCACTAATCAGAATCAGACATAATTTGTTGATCCCCGAGGGGAAATTGGGTATTGTTAGGAAAAATAGAACTGAACTGTAAATACCCCCCATCAACAATACTTTACCAACCACCATGAAAACAATTCTGGGGGAAACACTAAGCAAACTGAGCCAGACAAGCAACAACCCAAGAAAAACCCTCTTGGTGAAAATGGAGCATGCAAATACGAGGATTATACGATGACTCATCTGTAATATGAAAAGCCATTTGAGCTCATTCATGTCACAAAAATAGCTCTAAATGCCTTTAATAACATGTCGTAAGAATTTCTTTAATGAAGAACAAGCGTGTGAGAATATCCTATAAGACCCGGTAAATCTATGAGTGTGTCAGGGTGTGAAACTCTCTCCACCCGGCCACAGTGGCAAGCAGATTCAGACGGTCATGAGGCTATTTCCTGAGCATCTTTTACAGATGAAGAGATTGGCATTGATGTTATTAGTGTTGGATGATAAAAGATCTTTGATAGTTAAAGGAATCAAATTTGTCAAAGAAAATGATACACTTTTGAGATTAAGATTTTGTTTATGGCATCTGTTTTTCAAAATTTACACAAAAACTTGTAGGACAAACTGCCAATTGTGAAACAAAAAAAAGGCTTCGGGCACAGCCAATGAGACAGCAAAAATATGCTTTAAATTTTTGAAGAGGCACATACCACTCAAAATAACATGACACATATTCCTCATGCTTGTTGAGTTACCACAGAAAAAATAGCATACAGTAAGTGGTGATAAGTGGATTGAATTTTGAAAGATGTAAAAAATGAGCAGGTAAGAGACAGAGAGCAACAGTGATAGCAACCACAAAAGAAGAACAGCATCAGACAATCATTATCATATGCAGCAGACAGGTTTCCTAAAGGAGTAGAGGTGTGTGTGTGTATGTGTGTGTCTCACCAGCTCATTTGCTTGGTCAATGGTGAAAACGCTACAGTTGAGGCGGTCTCGAAGTTCTATGTTGGCATCAGCCAGCAGGGCCAGAAGCTGCTTGCACTCGTTCTGCATGCGTGTGAAGGGGATTGCGATCTCATCATAGTACAGGTGCTCTGACAGAATGGCCAAAAGACGAGGCTGCACCATGGCTGACACCACTTGACACTCCTGACGGGGAGAGGCCACAGAGGCAAAAAAGGTCAAGAGAGATGTATTTGGCCTCTCAAGGGCTCATGACCATTGTTAACAGCTACCAAATCCTCACATTTTCCTCAAGCCTCAACCACATTTCCACAGTAGATACAAGCATAATAGCATTGTTAACTTTTCACCTTCTGCAGTGTGGCCCACTCGCAGAGCACCAGGGCCACGGCTATGCGCTGCAGGGCAGACTTAGAGTTGAGGTGGAAGAGCAGCAGCTGGCCCAAAGACTCGGCCGGTCGGATCTCCTGCGATGCTGCGTTGAGTTGAGGGTCACAGATACACCTACACAGAGCCCCCAGCAATCTGGATGGCAGACAGATGAGGAGGAAACACCGTTAAGAGACTCAGCAGAACTACCATGGCTCACTGCTAGCACTGTCTCTAACAGTCCAACATCATACAATGCAATTTTCTTCATCTTGAGAAAAAAATATTACTTTTAATTTCAGCGGACACCATCAAAGTCGACCTATAGATCTATCAGAAATTATAAAAATAACAAGACAACACAAGACTCATATTATATAGACCTACTTTATACTGCTAACTTGTGCCCTGAAGTCAGAAGTTTCACATGGCTGTAGAGGAAAAGAAAAAAATATATCAAACTTACTTGGCAGCCATGAGGCGAGCACGAACCACCACATAGTCCCGCGTCACTGGGTCGTCTGTCACCGTCTCCGCACCCGCTATATACTCCTGGACCGTCTCTTTCACCTGATTGGTCCCCTGGCGCACCTTTGTACCCGCTTTATCCTGTTGCATCAAATTGAATGGTAACAAATGTCAAACCATCAACTCAATATTTAGAGACAGTATGATATTATGTAGATCTCGTGTGACATGGCGTGTTTTTGAAAACCTTGATGCTGGGCACTTTGGCCCGAGTTTAATTTCAAATGTAGCTGATAATAACTAGGGATGCACCAGTTCATTCATTGCACTGATGCACTGATTAGAAATTAGACACATTAAACCGCATCAGTGTGCTAAAAAACACAATGAATTGCTCTGATTTCAGCTAGAATTAATATGAAACATTGTGAACTAAACAATTTTGTTATTAAAAAAAAAAAAAAAGCCTGACATTGTGGTGAACTAAAATTGGAACTTCTTTGTCTATTTTTTCCTTTTTCTAAATAATAAAAAAAAGTTTAAATAATTCTGCTGTCTGATTTTCTTCCATATTTCTAAAGAAAAAGGATATATTATTGCACATATTTATTTTATGAATATTTTTTTTCCTTAAAGTGCAGAATTGATCATTGCTCAGAGTCTTTTGTGTTAAAAAAAAAAAAAATCTCAAAATTGAATTAGCAACTAGTGAATCAAATTGAATGGCTAAAACTACTTTTAAAAAAGGTATTAGCCACTCCCTTGTTTTCTCTGACCCCTTATCACACTGCAGTGTTATCTTCATAAATCCCTCTTGATATTGAAACACTGTTAAAATGGAGCTTCAGTTTACATTTACTGACACACACACACACACACACACACACACAAATACAAGACTCCAGTTCAAAATGAAGCCCCAATCATCGCTGACTCGCATATAAAAAAATAGTGCCTAACCTTTGAGCGGGCCTTGACCTCCAGCAGCATGTTGAGGTCGATGGGAATGTGGGAGGCCTGCATCATGAGACAGAGCCAGGCGCCCATCCATGGACAGCTGGCTGCTACCACATACTGCTGGGGAGCCTGGCGCAGCAGCTCCATCCACACCTACGACACATTAACAACACAAAATTCAAAAGGCTACAAACGAGATTATGTGTGATTGAGCAATTACTTATGTGAACTGGCCAAGTACATTAAGGTAAAAATAATGGGAATAATGGAGACTCGCGTGCTGTTTAACATTAAATTTCCAGTGATTGAGCAATCATCTCAAATCTCTATAGATATTTTGACTAACCCATGCAGAACTAGCTCTAAAAATGGACAAGTAATAGATAACCTTTTATAATCAGCTGCTGGAAGTAAGGAAATTCAATAATCTCAGCATATACAAAAGAGGTGTGTCATGCAACAAACCTTTTGAATGAGGTCGAGGATTTCCTGATTGCTCTCCAGTATGCAGGACTGGAAGATATGCCGCAGCATATCTTGCAGAATCGGGTTGAGCCACAGCGCACAGCTCTGAAGGAAAAAAAAACTGATTATTTAACAAACTGATGGTTTATTTGATATCACTCCTGTCTGATTAAAAAGGACAGTATTACAACAAACCACCCTAGGTGAAGAAACCTGCTTAATATCCTTGAGTTATGTACTTTAATGTAGAAACTAAATTGCCCTTCGGGGATCAATAAAGTCTTCTGTATCTGTATTTAATGTTAAAAATGTACTGTATATACACATTACATCAACATTCATATCCTGTTATTAACTGAGTTTACCTGGTCAGCTTTCGACAGCAGTGTGAAAAGCGTTTCTAGGGCTGCTCGTCTTACTGATGATATGGTGTGTCTCAAGAACGGCCAAACCCGAGGGACCAGGACTGTTAATGACTGCTGCATGCTGTAACGGAAAAGCATGTGTTTTCAATACATACAAGAGTTATGCAAGATAAATTGTAAAACACATGCATATACATAAAAGACAATAACATAGGAGCCTCAAAGCATGGGTATACATTTTGTAGACTACAACCACATAGATCTAAATCAATACATACTGTTTTTGTTTTTTGGGCTTATCATGGTCAAGTCTATACGAGTCTACTCATATTTTTTTATCATCTCATTTGTTAACATCTTGTTAGAAAAGCATTTTGTAGCATTAACATCAATAAATCATTACCAAATTATTTTTGAGATATTAGTATAACATAAAAAAAAAAACACATAGATAAAATTTCTAGTCTTTACCCATTCACTACATTTTACATTTTATTCTAAAAGATTAGATTTGGGCAGGAATCAGTTAGTTTGTTTAAAACAGCGAGAGTCACTGATCTTCCTGTGGTTTGGGAAACTGAAGCTGGTGAAATGAATAAAAAACAAATTAACTTTCAGCATGGTTCCTCTCTCACTCTGACGCTAAAGAATGAACCTTAGATCAGAGATCCTTTTGCAACAGGAAACAGCAGTGCTGATGAGAAATGTGGTCATAATTTTTAGAAACACCACCACTAAGAATACCATCAGTATGGACAGCATGTACCAGTTGTTTTCACCATGGTCTCATGTATTTACAGTAATTGTTGCTTTTTAATTTTTAACATTGGTACAGCCAACTAATTGCAATACTCTGTGGTACATGTTTTATATTTACAAATGTAATGACATTGATTTTTTAATTTATTAGCAAATTAGGGAATAAGCTGTACACCTAATAGTTGCAAACTTATTATCTGTTAAGGACCCAGACACTCATTTTAGGGCACAACCATCAATGCGTATTGACTCTGATAAACAACAACATATTGCTTAGCTCTACACTCAGCCATCTTCAAAGAAACAAGGAATTATCATGCACTGAGGCGGCAACATGTTTGTGTTTGCGTCAATGGGACTGACCTGCATTGTCGGACTTGGGGGTAGGTCAGCAGCGAGGACAGCAGGGTCATAATGCTGTTGGTGGAGGCTGTGAGGTCGTCCAGCTCCAAGAGAGCATCCCATAATGTGTTCACTATGAAGGGGATCTGCAAAACACACACAGAGAAGTTGAAAACTGAAAGCATTTTAAAATTAGGGCAATGCAAAATGGGTGTTTACAGGTGACATGCTATAACAACCAGATATTAACAACTCAATGAGAATGCAATGTTAACAGTAAAAAAAGTTGTTACTCGTGGCTTTCTGACCTTATTGGGCAGGAGCTGTACCAAACCATCTACCACAGGGATAAGAGCTGCAGCTGCCACAGCCCTCACATCATCATCAAGATCCTGAAGGCCCTCAGTGATGGCAGGGAGCACACGTGGCAGTAACAGAGAGATCAGATCCTGAGACAGAGAGAGGGGCAGATGAAGACTTATGAGGAGAGAGAACACAGGATGGCCTTTGCAGTGACATATCTGCATGATGACCACATCTTCTCCCAGACTGAGAAAGTTTACTCCTAATGTGAATCTCAAGTAGCGCATGTGCTCCTCCCACACAGACATTGATATTCAGGACCATATGGTGTTCAAACTGTAACTGTGTGAAACCCTGCTACACTAACTGAAAAGCAGAACACACACACAAAGAACAGGTGGTACCTGTCGGACAGCAAGGGCGTACTTGATCCCCAGCAAACCTCCGTGACGGACCTCCCACTGGTCCTCAGTTAGCAGCTTCAGCAGGACGTCCACGGTCATGGAAACACCATTTTCAGTCATGTGGCGCAGGGCCACACCCAGCGTCTGGGCACACGTCTCCCTGACAGGAGCCACCACCTGGTGAAGGGAAAGAAGATATGGAATATAGACAAAAAGACAAAAGATTAATTTGGACAGGGAGTTTAATATAGATGCATAACTTTATACTTATCACTGGTTTCAAAGGTGAAACCAGTGGATAGTGGAATGAAGAATATTTAGGAGACATAGGAACCCAAAATAATGCAGATCGCTATTCCAACCAAACTGCACCAGGTTCAATGATTAGGTTCACTGGTTGAAGATGCTACTTAGCGATATTGCACAATCAAGTGTTAGAAAGTTAGCCTGATAATTTTGGAAAGATTATGCTATATCTTGGTGATAGTGATTTGAATCTGCAAAACAAAGGTTGACTGTTGGGTTTAGGATAATAATCCAGTCATCCCTGATGGCGGTTGATAATAACAATTAATAACATAATAACAATAATAATAACCCTAACCCTAACCCTAACCCTAATTCAGAGGGAAACATGGAACATTAAAATTCTGAAATAATGACTACAAGTGTAATATTAAAATGTTATTTGTGTAACATGTATAATTAAATATCAGGCACTGGCATCAGTATAGACTTTCAAAAACCAACATTGTGTCAAATCCTTATTTATACAAAAGTCACAGGTGTTACAAATTCAAGGATGACAGAGCAACAGACATGTTTCCACTGAAGCCCTTGCAACCCTGATCAACAGGAACTACAGTAACTATGTTTAACACAAGCAGAAATAAAAAGTTAAGACACATAACGCAAGGTAAGAGGCATAAAAGAGAAGTAAATACAATTTTTTTTAAAAAAAAGTAATTACAGGAGACAAAATCTAAAGACTTAAGCGATATTAAAATGGTGAAATATTTAGCCTAACTATGTTCACCAACAATTAAACATAAATTATTTTTCAAAATCAACTTCAGTATCCAAAGTGACGGTGGTACAAGGATGGGTGAAAGACCCACCTCATCAGATACAAAGTCTCCAAAGCGGTCCAGAGCGAATACACAAAGCAGTCGGATAACCAGGTCCTCCAACCACTCCTGATGCTGCCGTGACATCTGAGTCCAGGCCAAAAAAATAACAATAATAATAAAAATATACAGTTAGCTGCATGTTTAATTCTCATGTAACAATGAAATGCCAAAAAAAAACAACAAAAAAAAAACACAACGTACCTGTTCTGCAGCGCATCCCACCAGCTTTCCACCCGCAGCACCATGGGACTTGAGGATTTCTCTGAGACCTGTGCCTGCACCGTGACGGACCTGTAAACAACCAGGTTTATTAATCAAGGCAGAACACGTTGTTTACAAGAGATACAATAGAAAGTAGCAATTCATTTTGGCCTAATTACTTTCAGCTGCACACACTCAAAATTGATATTCAGTTAACAGATAAACAGACAAAAGCATCACTATATGGGTAAGAATCCAAGCTATTAAAAAAACTGATTTGTTTTTACCTCCCATGATGGGTTGAAGAGGTCATTGCAGAGCTCCTCACAGAAGCTCTCCAGAGGCCAGCCAATTGTCTGAAGACAAAACACAGACATCCGTGCATCATTTCAAAACTCCTCACTCTTACAACTGGAAAACCTATCTTTTCATGGATTCATGCAACCACCAAGTACAGTGCAAAGTTTGGTAAAGATTATTCACACTGCATCAGATGTGCTTCTTCCATTTGTAGTAAATGTACAGTGTTCAGCACTTTATATTACTGACTTATTACAGTCAAACTGTTGAAAGAATTTTAATTAATTACTTACCTCCTCCAAGAGGCTGGAGTTATCTGGAACGTTATCGATTAAGACTTTAAGCTCTGTTGCCGGTTGGTCAATAACTACATTGGTGGTTTTCCTTCTTTTTTCCTCTGGTTCACCCTCAAAACTGTCATTACTAAAATGAGAAGAGTATCGATGAGTCATTTCCTCTGCCAACAATTCTAACAATAAACTCAGTGTTCTATATAAATTAACGAGGACACGCATTGTCTTAGATGTGAAGCACTACTCTTTATTTTCACCCATGTTCTGAAAAGTTAAGTTAAATAAAATGCAGCCTCTGTTCAATATGGCGAGTCAAGGCACAACTCCAAGGAGCAGCGGTAATTCCACTGTCTGCAGAGATATGTGCACTGGGAGGTGGATTGACGAGAATGAAGCTCAGGTGGAGCTTCCAGTGCAATACAACTCTCAATTAAAATATGAGCCAAATAAGCAGAGACACAAATAACTAACTGAACAGAGAACTTAACACTTGACCCAATTGCACATATTACAATTAAAACACACTGAAATTATCATTGGATTACCACCACAATGCCTGCAGAAGTATGAGGATTACTTTTAAGTTCAGCTTTGATGAAGCACCAATAATGGATAATTTATTGTTTGTTTGTTTCACAGCTACAGTTACCAAATTGGTGTAACAGCCAGCAGCTACTCTAACATGACTACTTTAACACACAGCTGCTACACACACTCCATTTAAACAGTCTGCTCTGCCCTTGCTGTTATGCAAGAAACAGCATGTTGGTGCGTCTAAATGGAGCACATATAATGCTAACTGCTGAGAGGTTCTCTGCAACCAAAAGACACTTGTTAAAAAGTTCAGTACAAAGCTTACCTTTTTTCATTGGGATCTACATCTCTAGATCTTTGCTTTGCCACTAGTTTAGCCATCCTCTTCGCCTTATTCTTCTGACGATTGCTCATGCCTGGCCGGAATTCAGAGTCTATCAACTCAGCAGCTTGCATGGTCTGAAAAACAAAAACAGCAGAGTTGATTCATCATTTTCAAGTGTAAGTGAACACATACATTCACACCAGATGGAACATAAGGTAGGGCGATAAGAGCTGCACCGTTAAGTAAAGCTTCCTGAAAACATTTCCTGTCCAGACAAGCCTTCTCTGCTGTTATGCAAAAAGGTATAGAATGACAATACAACATGATGTGACTCACGTTTGTGACTAGGCACTGCT
This sequence comes from Myripristis jacobus, assembly GCA_900302555.1. Lineage (NCBI taxonomy): Eukaryota > Metazoa > Chordata > Actinopteri > Holocentriformes > Holocentridae > Myripristis > Myripristis jacobus. The sequence continues at coordinate 9,038 of OMLB01062710.1, read as the reverse complement.
TATCTCCACAGCAGCCTCTGTCACAGCAAGTCATAGCATGCTTTCCTTCTCTAGACTCAGTCCAGTCTACCTCAACTTGGCCAGGTTTTTCAGGCCCAGCCAAAATATCTGCCTACACAGCAACATTCAACTGATAAAAGGACCAAGCGTACATAAACAAACCTGTAAAAAATGGTTCCTCTGAAGTCAGCTGAAACACAAACAATAACTAGAACCAGACCTAGCACCTAAAGCTTCTGTGTGCTCTGATTTGGGACAATTCAGAATTGCAGTGAAAGGGAGTCCCAGGACTAAAGCTTGCAGACGCATAGACTTAAAGTTTCACCTTTTCTTCTTTCATTAAACAATTCAGTGAGGCAAAGGACACAACGTGCATGCTGAAAGGTCTGGTGAATCAGTGTGCAGGGGTTGGAGGAAGGAAACTCACCACATGGTTGCGAGAGCTGGATCCAGGTGTGGCCTTGCCTCCATGGGCTCTGGGCCCACTGGATTGGCAGGTATAGTCCAGGTCCTCGTCATTGAAAAGCTCCTCCGTGTCCATGCCGATAGCAGCACCCATGTCCAGACCCAACTTCCTCTGGAGGAGCTTCCTCTGACGCGCCAGGCGCTCCTTAGGGTCCACCTCACCTGGGAGGAATAAACAAAGAGACAGGGCTTGGTGTTAAATAGTTGAAAAGATGGAGGAATACTAGCAGAGTTCACTGAGAGGAATATTTCTGTAGACTAGGTGCTAAAGAGGTGAACATGAACATGGATGTGTGACTCTAGGGCTACATGTAACTAGGAAGTGGGAAAGACTGATGCTGCAGCCACAAAACAAATACAGTCAGTCACAAATAACTATAAGTCACACAGAACTTGTCAAATAAAGTACACTAAAATAGCACAAGCGACCTTGAACAAAAAGTGACACCACATCACAGGGCAGTGAATGCTGGAAAGACAAAGCATGACGCAAGCAAGTGCAAACAGAGCGGACATTCACATTCAAATGATGCCCAATAAATAAAATGAACAAACTTCTCTATTCAAAATGCATTCAAATTCCTGGCGGGCACAAAGTTCAAGTGGTCCAGTCAGTTCTGTGGCATTTATGGTTTAGCGTAAAGAGTTGATTCTCCCTCGCCTAATGCAATGACGGTTAATTAATTAGCACTGAATGACAACATTTGACTACGAATGTTATCAAAAAGGTCTAAATCTCAACAAAAATGCTCAGCACCAAATCATGACAAAGGTCCCTACTTTGGTGCTTTCAAACTCACAACTGACACGTGGGGAGGCATGAAGACTAAAAAAAAAAAAATCTGTCACTCTGCTCAAACAGAAACGCAAAGAGAAACAAAGCTGCCCAGTGCTCTACTCTTACACATTAAATAACTGAAATGAATCACTTCCCTTTCCACAGCTTGCGACCTTTCATAAGAAATTAAGATCATAGAGATATGTAACCGCAATGAGTCTTGCAGATATTTTTGTACGGCGTGGGGGTAATTTTTGCTCTGAGATTTAGGTTCACCCCTTGGCCAATTCCAGCAGTTGTTGCAATTCAAGAAGGGCTCTTATTTTGATATCCATTGGATGTTAATCAAATACAGAGACATTTTGGTGATTAGAACTGTATTTGTTTTGTACTGTTGAGTTTTTCAGTCTGAGCAATACTGATAAATATTAATTTGGCAGTTCTGTGTATGAGTGTCTGCGTGAGCGGGTGGTGGCGGCAGTGGGGTAAATGAATTCAAAGTTCATGTAAAGGAAAGTCTTTGTACCAGATTTGTCATCCTGCAGCTCGAACTCAGCCCCAGCAGATCCCAGCAGAGAGGCCCCATGTTTGAGGAGGCGGGAGATGTCAAAGTGGTAGAAAGTCAAGCGATCACAAGTGGAGTCCTCTGGAGATAAGTCGTCACAGGACTCTGCGGGGACAAACAGGACCAGTCACATTACTGCTAACTCGTCACTCTACGTGCTTAATAAATCACAAAGCCATCCTGTAAGCCAAACATGAGTGTGAAAACAGAGCTGTTATGTTTTCACAGCTGACAAATAACCATCTGTATTCCTCGCATAAACAGCACACTTGCATGATAGATTATCTTCCACGACATTTTGTACATCTAATGTGGGCATTTGTTAAAACATGTCCTGAGTAAATGTTAACATGAACCATTTCACATTCTGGATCTCTAGTCTTACACACTGTGCTTCCTTTTGTCATCTTCAAGCGCTTATGTGAAACGGTGCACCTGATTGACATCTCAATATATTAACTCCACCCAGGATAGACATTTGCCCGTGAGCACTGAGCCTCTCATGCTCAGAGGCTAACCAAAGCTAGTGACTATTTCACAAGATCATGTAAATGGAAATTCAGTACTTACTGTAGAATGTATGCCTAAAATTTAATTCAAGCAAAAGAATGGAGGTGCCTTGCTCAACAGGTTTGATAGCTCACCTTCTTTCGGCTTAGGGGCCGGGTCCCACTCTGGGATGTTCTTCACAATGGCTTCTACGGCTTGGCCTGCTGCAATACGGGTGTCCCAGTTGGGACTCCTTAGATAGGTCAAAACCTTTTGATTGACAGAAAAGACAAAGGCATGACTTACTATTCATTCCTACAATTCATTAATACAAGCAAGTTCCACTGTGCATCACCTGATCTATCATAGATTGAACTTATTCCTTTTGTCAACATCTAGCGATGGGTGTGAAAACTGCAGGGTAATTAACACATACAGACACTGACCATCAAGGTACAGATAACTTACAAGAGATGCTATATTAACACTAATTTACATAACATTGTTATTAATTTTTCCATTTTGCACTCTTGACTGCAAAGAGTCAAATGCATCAAAGTTTTCCTGACTACTATTAAGTCAGGCTGACAAATAGATGTTTCTGTCTGTTTCATCAAGGATCACTAGTTTGACATGAGTCCAATTAGAGGGACCCTGATAGTCTGTGCACAGCAACCCCAATGCGCTGCAGAAAATACGATGTGTGTGTGGAGCTTCAACTACGATGTGGTTCATCTGTGGAGATGGAGGACTCAAGGGAGCGTTTGATCAAGAGTATCAGACAAACCTTCGACAGGAGGTTATTGAGTTCATGTGGGTGGAGTTTCACTACATCTCCAAGCTGCTGGGCTGCTGCCTTCCTGGTTACTGGGGTTGTGCCGGTGTCAAGCAAGATGAACAAACGGTCAAGTCTAAAAAGATGCAGGGGGAAGACACATAAATGACAGCACAACAGACTGTATTGCCCAAGCAACATGTTGGTTCTTCTGTTCAGTTCATTAATAGGTCTATAATGAATCAAATGTCCAACCTCTGCACTTCATATAATTTGATGAGGCCTCATAAAACTCCTTTCCAATTCAGTGCAACACAAATTTAACTTATTACATATAAACAAGATGAGCATTTTAAAAAAGGCTATGACATCAACACAATGAAGTGGCCAAAAATGATTAACTTTGAGAATGTACATGTAAGAATCTACCTCTTAGTAGGCGTGTATATCTTTACACTTCTCAAATCCCCAAACTGTAAATCACAACCTCATTTGGGGAAATCATATCACAGCCATGTGCTGACATTTCAGATTTTTTTTGTTCATATGACAAAAAGCATGGAAAACACCAATGTATACCGTGGGATTATTCCACATTAACTATTTAGCACTGTACCGAGGTAACCTGGTGTTCAGTGAAGTCATTAGCAGTCTATTAATATAATTAGAGTGGATTAAGGCTGTGCGCGCCTGAGCCCAGGTCCCACTAATACTTTAAATGGCCCATGTGCTGAACTGCAGATGATTCTACTTTGCAATGCAAAGCGGAAGACGTCTTTGGACAACGTGCAATTACCACAACAAACATTCACACCGAAAAAATAGCACCTTACATTAGCTACAAGTTGTCTAAAAACGATGATGCAGAATGCTAAACGGAGTACTAAGATTACCACTACTTTATGATATGAAAGAGTGCAAACACCTGTAGTTTCACAAGCGGCTTTAAAATTTGCACAAATAAAGTTGGTCAGTAAGTTGTTAAATGAGCCAGCTGACCAACACTGATACTTACATGACACTGGCAGGTAACTCATGTATGCAAGCAGCCTTAAGTGAAACCACTTCGTGATATTTAATGTTTTGCCACCCGGCGTTCAGCAGAAACAGGCGAGTCTTAAGGACAAGTCAAAATGTGAAATTAAGCTCCACAGGACACAAGTCAAGTCGAAGCTGTGACATTAAGCCCATTAAAAACGCGCCTGGCCTGCAAACCGGTGTCACCATACATTGTTTAGCTAGCTGGCTAGTCGGCCGTGGCCATGCCATTATTTGCCAAATCAAAAGCTAGCAGGCATTAGCACGAATCCAAGTCGGTAACGTTACGGGCGAAAGTGACTGTTACCTTGATACAGCCATGGGTGGTCGATAATGTCAAGTGTAGGTATGACCTTTCACGTCCCACATTCAAAATGCAGCCGGTAATTCGAGATTTTTTTCCACCTTGACGGTTAGTAGTTCCAGTGTGGCTTATAACGCCAGATGAAGTCATTAGCTAGCGGCTAGCTGGCTGGCGGAGGCCCGGGCTGTGTGCTCCTCACCACCCCGACCGTCTTCACCACCGATTCATGGCTTCAAACTTCTCCCTGTTGTCTCTTCGCTTTCTTCTCCCACAAAATATCAGCGACTACCATACGCACATCAATCTGTAGCTCGAGTTACCCTTCGGAACTAGTCGTGGATAAATACTTCACCCTGATAAGGTATAAAGAGTTATTTTGTTGCACGTTGTGGGCGACCCAGAAGACTGTTTTTATATGAGGAGCCATCTTGCATTTATTCCTTCCTCCATAGCAGGCGGAGGCTGATTGGCTACAAGCTGCGGGGACAGCCAATCAGCGCGCACGTTAAAAGAGGAAACGAATGCAAAGGGGGGAAAAAAAACACCCTCCGACAGAGGAAAGTTTTCACTCATCTAAACTTGTATATATTTATTATTATTATTATTTAATACACTCGATATCCTTCCTACATGTCATCTATACATTGATAAATATCAAATATTTTTATTCTCCTTTCAGGTTTTTGTGTGCATGTTAAATAATATTAACTGAGCTGTAATTCTAACCTAGGCACATTTACTTTTATTTTGCTCTTACAGATACAGCTAAAATTGCAAGCTACCAGTTTTTGGTTCAGTGGAAAAAAAACCCAACAACATTAGAGCTGACTTTAGTTCTGAGAGAGCCAAAGGTTTTCCTGCTTGACAAAATTTAAATTTAATCTTGTATTATCTTTGAGACCAGTTGCACCACATTCAGTGTTTAATGTCTCTAAATGCATGATTAACATAGTTTCATATTTTGTGATGACATAATGTCATAGTTAATGTTTTTTTCCTAATTTAATAGGGAAGTCTGGGTAAACATGACGTTGACGTGATGATATGTTTCCAGTATTTCTTTGGCGTTAGTTTGACCTCAGGCTTTTTTTTATTTTTATTTGTTTAGCTCAATAAAATATATAAGAATGATCCACATTATACACACATTTGTTTTAGCTGTTTTAGACACTGAGGAACTGTAATATGACATTTATAGTCTTTACAAAGCTTCCCCTTTGCTTTAGGGCCCTCACCGCCTACAAGAACCTTGGTGCATATGGGGGGGTCGCTTATGTTTTATTTAAAGGGCTATTTAGGTTGTCAGCAAGGAACATAAAGTACCTGGCACATTAAGTACTTAGGTAACCATTTTTATGACGATCATTTTCCAGAGGTTTAAATTACTGGGCCAAATTGGCCCCAACTGATAAAAAATGTTAGTAAATTTGCACAGGAGGGTTAAGTTAGCTCTATATGCTGTAAGTCAGAGAGTAAAAAAGTGATTTTTATGAATGTAGCATGCCCACAAGCATGCACAGCACCACTATGTAGTAGTATTAATGCATACATTAATATTATTAGTTAATTAGTGTAGCATGGTATATAATATATAGTTGATAACAATATGAAACACTTTCTCTGTTTATCTGTATCTTGGTGGGTCTAATCTGCTGACCCGCAGGCTTGCTCAGATAAGGCAAGGTGACACTCTGACACCTCTAAGCTGAAACTGAAAGAGAGAACGTCGACTCAACATTTATGACCAAGTGGCCAAAAAGAAAACCAGTCAAATGCCTCTGAAGATGGACAAAAAGATGCCCAGCTCACAAGCTTAACATTCTAAATTTTACTGACAGTTTTGTGCTCTGTTTGCTGATTGTTTGCACATCAGCAGAGCTTATCAAACTATTTTCTTAGCGGTATAATGCAAGAAAAGGAGCAAAAGTCACACCTAATGTGCCTCCCTCCATTGTAATTTGAATGATGACAGCACAACAGTCCTTTAAGTCTACTGATCAGGGGTTTATTCCTAAACGTGAGAACTGTTCACATACAGCACACAAAACATAAAACAATGAATAAACAAATAAGTATAATATATACTACTAATAATAATACTAGTAATACTAGTAATAATATATACATGTGTCTTCTTTTTACTCATATAACCTTAGCATGAAATGTAATATAAATATAATATATATAATATAAATATAATATATTTTAACCTCTGTGTAAATGAAATGTTTGTCTTGTAAACCATTAGTTATTTATACAGAATTAATTAGCTGTATTATTTAACATTTGTCTTTGTTCACTATCAACCTTTAACTTTGTTTTTAGCTTGAGTTAAACCACATGAATTTAACCTCATACACATGTAATTGCATATATAGAAACGTTTTTTAACTGATCCGTTACATTAAGTCATAGCTACAGACACAATGGCAACAGTAGCAAACATTAGCGGTAGCATAAGCTTAACTTTCACTATGAAATAAATAACAACAAAACGGAAATAACACAAACCTCATTGGCTGCATTACAACACACAAAGGGGTAAGGCTTCTTCCTGAGTGTTCCTTGACTCTTATGTACACTTTGAACACGTATAAAACTTAACTTATAAAACAAATAAACATCTGCTGCGGTTAGTTGTCTCTGTATGCATTTTTTTAAA
>OMLB01062706.1:0-10265 GCA_900302555.1 Myripristis jacobus | reverse complement strand
TCCGCAGCTTCAGAGCACAAATCAGTTTGCTATGAGACAAAATCCTATAGATGGCAGTCATGAGAGAAAAAGGCGCTAGTGGGAATAGATAGTGAAGGTTACTGTGATCTGTGTTTTCCACTGTGTGCATGAGAGAATGTGTAGTCTCTGTACGCATGTGAATGTGTGTGTTTGTGCAAGTTTGGGTGTGTGTGCGTGTAGAAATATGTGAGTGTGCGTGTTTATGCTGCCTCCCAAGGTCACTCAATTGAAGAGGTTCCATAATTAGGGCTGTCAGTCTCAACCAACACCTAGGACGTGGGAGAGTACTCCAGCCCCAAAGTCCCATTCATACTGTAGCTTGACCTGCCCACCTTGACAAGGAAGCATGGCCATTCATCATTACATCAGCTATCCCAGAGCTGCCAGCAAAGGGCTTTTATCTTGTCTATACACAATGCACAGGTATCTAGATTCCTAACTTGACATTAAAACATGTTGGAGAGAGGGAGACAAGGAGGGAAGGGAAAATGGAGGGAGAGTAATGTTCAGATTTTTTAGTTCTGACTTGGGTCAAATAATATTTGCATAAATTTCCGAGCATTTGTTTTCTCCTGCTAGGAGGACCAGATGGGCTTTACCGCATTGGGACAATTCAGACAATTTTGGATACAGTAGGTTGTTGTTGTTTGCAGAAAAGTATAATAAATTGACTTTAAAAAGCTTTCTCACACTGTTTTTTTTGCCATTCATTAGAGACAATCACTCTGGTGCTTGCCTGTTTGGCATCTGAAGCAGGTTAGAGTGAAGCAGGCTGAGAATAATTTGTAAATACCCTTTGAACCTGGCCTGTTTAGCTTTTTTGTCACAAAAATGCCATTGGGGCTCTATCAGGACTGTATCCTCCAAAATGATGTTGTCAAGGAAACGGGCATTGTGCAGTTTAGGATGGTAATACAATCAGCAACTTTTAGGGAATGTAGATGGTCAAGAATAATCAACAACAAGAGCAACAGCAAGGTGTGAATCAGGGACAAAATTATACACAAATGTTTCCCGACAACATGTTCCTGAAGCCACTCGGATGCTGTCACTGCCTCTCATGTGTTGATTGTACATCCTGTTTTCACGCTAATAACAAACTGTATTGTGGTGCTATGTGAAGCACTGGATGATCTTGTGCTGGTGTAAGTGAGTGCACCGTGGAGTCAGCATGAGGTGGTCAGGGCTGCTCAGTGGAGGATGGGGTTGTGTGACAGGAGCATGGCTCAGCATGGTCCCCGGTGACTGAAGCTAGGCTGTAGTAACAGCTGGATCACTGCTGCTGCTGCTGCTGGCGCCTGGATGTGGCCTGAATAAGGCACGTGACCGCCTTTCCACGGTGCGAGGCATTAGTGATATGAACAGCAGTGTCCACGGCCACTGTTACATAACACCATCTTCACTGGGAAATCTCAGTAAAGATGACTCCTGGAGGCTCGGACAGCAGAGTGGAAATGCATTATCATTGTTTACCAACCAAGTCACTGTCATTGTTGGACTGTGCTATGCATGACAAAGCAATCTTTTATTTATTTATTATTTTCTTTATCTCGTGTTTCCTGAGGGTATTGTCATGTGACAGCAGATTTATGTAGATTTTCTGTGCGGTAGATTTATAAACCTTGGTTTTAAATGCCTCTCTGCACTAGATCCGCTCATCACACATATGTTCAGTGTGTGTTTATGTGTGTGTAAATGCTTGCCCATATGTGTGTATCTGTGTGCATATGGTTTTGTAAGTGTGTATGTGTGCCTGTTTGTGTCTATACGCATGTGTGTGTTTGTGTGTGTATATTTACATACAGCACGCATGTTTGTGTTCCGCCATAGCTCCCTCAGCACAAATGTAATCTAAGTGGATATGTTGTGCCAGCTGTCGTCATGTCGGCAGTTTGACTGCTGACTGCTGTAGTCGGGCTCAGACGTCAGGGAAGGGCTGCCTGCTGACTGTGCTCGAGGTCAGGGGAGAGTAGCCAGTAATCACCTCAGGGATCTGCCTGCATTCATAATTGATTGTTCCTGGAGTTGATCAGGGCTGTCCACTCAGTCAGATGGACCACACTGATCTGGCTTAAAGTGCATGAGATTAGATGAGCCCCAAAAGTTTGGTTCAGGGAATTAAATGCGGGTTGATTTAATTCTGTCATGTTTCATGTAGTGGTTCGTTTACAAATGTGCAGGGAAATGTGCAAGGTTTTGCATTTGTACAGCCAGAAAATCATTCAGGTCCATAGATGTCCAACATTTATCGTCTTCATAGATAAAAAAATATCCAAAAACCTGACCACAGTGGTGGTTGATATTGAGAATTATTTTCAGTGTTGGACCATTGCCTACATAGACATACCCTATGCTAATGCATAAGCTTTTGTCAGTTTTTCTGTGCTATAGTCAGGTCATTGATACAGTGTAGGGGAGGAGGTAGGAATCCGAGGTGAGGCACCGCTCTTGAGGACTATGGGGTTTTTAGTAAGCATTATCCAGTGTGTCATTCACACAACTTGTAGTGCCATAATAATGATTTGAGTATTAGCAAGGAGAGAGCATTTAAGGTGAGACATGCATTTAGACATTTCTTATGTCCCCTTGTAGCTATCCCTAAGTCGGTGGTTGTCATCAGCTCAGAGGGGTAGAGGGCTATTTGGATCTGTCCTGAAAGGTGGCAGATCTCGCCTGGGGGTGGGGATGATTATGTAGGTCTTGCCAAAATCCAGAGGCAGTGGCGATTATTTGCCAGGATTTGCTTAGTAATAAAAAAAAAAAAAGCTTATCTCCATTGGTTCAATCTCTGTCTCTATCTCTGTCTTTCTCCTCTCAGGTTTTGCTTACTCTTTCTGATTTTTCCAAATGCTTTAGTATGCTCTTTTAAAAGAAAATTTAAAATGTAGCGTGGCCACCTGTGTTGCTGTCTATGCAAAAATGCCATGCTGCATGTTCTTCATTTTATCAGGTCTACCTTGTACATGTTAATTCAAATGCCCGGCATAATTTGCATTAAAATTAAAGATTCCCTTTGCGCCTTTCACCGTGAGACAGATATGGTATTGCGAAAACCCCCGGACTGTGGTGGCTTTCATTTATTTAGCTTACTGTCGCCCACAGTAGTTAACAAAAACATGATTTTTGATTTGTGAAGTGTATGCTGAGCACCATGTCCAGTGTTCAGGTTTCTCCTTCGTACAGGCAACTGATGGCTTGTTCTTCTCTGTGTATTGTCCGCCATGCCGAAGGTTACTTGCACAGACTTGTCTTTGATAAAAGCATATTATTGGCAGGCAGTGTTGCAGACAGACTCTGCCAGTCAGTTCAAGGCACACTTGCTGTTTCGCACCACTTTTAATGATGAGGATGATTAATGGAATGCTAATGTGCTCTGGTGTTAATGCTTTGTGTTTGTGTGGGGATGTAATTGATTCTAATGTCCTGATCAAGTGGAATTTCACACCAGATTACTAGAAAACGCTGTGCTCTGCAGTGGGTGCTGCAGCACAGTGATTCCTATTTTGCAGCGATTCATCTTTGTTAACCATATGGTAAGGCATGCTACACTGTAATATGTTATAGGTCTCTGTGGGGTTGGTAAGCCTCCTGTCCAATCCTCAGTCTCCATGCAGGGCCATCAGTGAACAGAGGCACAGAGTAATTGCATGAAGAAGCTGTAATAAGCTTGATTGAATTAGCCTTGCCCTGACTAAAATGAATTAAACAAGCAGTTGTGACATGCAGACTCCTAAACTGACTCATTATACCTGCTCAGCCAAATATACCATAATCTTTTGTCTTAGACTTGTTGACAAACTTGGGCTACAACCTAGCATGCAATCCTTGTACGCTGGAAATCATAAACATCCTCTTGGTTAAACATGCCTGTATGATCATTGATCCAAATATGGATGAAAACTAAAATCCACCCCCAATCCTAACAGTTAGGATAACAGGATAATGTACCCCCGTTGTTGTGACATTTAATTCCCTCTCTGATCCAGTGTACATGCAATAACAGGCTAGTCACTAACATACTGGTTAAGTGAAACTATCAACTGCCACCTATTATAGGGCTATGCAACTAATGTCTCATACACCAATATATACATTTTAATCATTGACGTACTTAACATATAACACCTAAAGTGACTTAATGTAGATTAAAAGCCTTTTCTATGTGAATCCCCAGAGTGTGGTCATGTACCCAATACGCTTTCACAGTTGTAAACAACAGAGTACACCCTGTTCACTGTGCCTGAGCACAGGTCAAGCAGAGGTCTTAATCTCCTAGATAACATTGAATAGCTAACCTTGAAGATTTAGCTGTTTTCTCGACTCATAATTCATAGGTTTATTTTTTCATAAAGTGTTCACAGACATGAACATATGATTATCCTGAAAGGCTCCACTGACAAACAAGTAGGCCCTTTGATTATGAAAAATCAAACCTAGAATTATCAAGGAGTCACAATAGGCCATGAAGTGTACTGTACGGCGAGGGGAATGAGTCACATAGTTCCTAGAGCAGGGGTGCCAGACTTGTTAGTGGGCTGCATTCATTCATGAGACCTCACAGGGGCCGTTTTATTTTTTGCTAGCATCAATATGACCCAAGTTGACACATGGATATTTTAGGCTACCTTCTAATTTATTATTTTAAATCAGCAAATTGATTGACAGTCAGTTTGTAGCCTACCAGTCAATGAGAAATAACACATAATGCTGAATTACTTAAAGCAGAAGACAGAAATGCAACAAATATATAGCATACAGGTTTGCAATATACCTCCCAGCTTCTACATTCCATGTCAACCTTAAGCTTTTTTTGTTTGCTAAACTATCATAACACAGGTAGTTGCTGCTTCCGGCCAATAAATAATTTGTAGTGCAAGGTCTAATTAATTTATCGTAATTTATCATTAATCAGTTTATTGTAGAAACCATACTTGCTTATTGCACAAAGTTAATAATAATTGGATGCAAGTATCTCAATTAAAAAATATATTTTGATTTAAAAATATGCTTGTTTGGTTATTTTCCCTTTTCCCTTCCAAAACATGTTGGGAGCTGAATGGGACATGCTTGCGGGCCATCTCTCCGACATCTCCGTCCCAGAGTAAAGAGTAGATGATGCTAGAAAGAAGCGCTTCAGAACACCTATGAAGGTTGAGGTGAATGAAAGAGCTACATGGTGGTAGGAATAGTGCCTTGCAGCAGGGGCACAGGGCGGGACAAAGACTGCCTGGGTTCAGATGTCCGTTTGCGTTAGGGAGGTTACGGCGCTCCCTCCTGCCAGGAGAAACAAACACTAATTGCCCATTGGCCTCGGGTTTTAGATGTGCAGCTGGGGACAAGCAGCTAAAAATAGCACTGCCTGTTCCCATGAGTGGCGGGCACACAGCACCATAGCATTATTATTCAGCACTAGAGCATGGCATGGACAAAAAAGGTCATCTTCCGGCCATGGCCACAAATGTCAGGGTGGGGTACAGAGCGACACCAACACAGGGTGGGTGAACTGCAAGCAGCACCTTAGGCTCAGCCCCATATGGACCCAACCTACTGAACCATCGTCCTCTGAGCACTTGCAGGGAAATGTCACATGGAAACAGCCAAGCTAGTGTCATGACATGCAATGTTTTGCATCTGGCCCGGCGACATTCAAGCTAATTCCCATGAAGTCCACCACTTCCATGCAGAGATGGCCTACCGTGCTTGAGTCGAGTTACAGCTCTTCCTCTGTGACACAAAAGTAGCATCTGGTTCCACCTGACTGGAGCCATGAATTATTTAAAAGGGGGCATTATTATTTCCAGCTAGCTCCACTGGCTTGGCAATAACAAGCAGTTTAGGCAGTGCTATCAGCATTGCCTGCTAAGTGGTTGAACATGGAGAGAGGATGTTATTTTACCACGTTGGCATCGTATACTTGTGTGGGTTTGTAAGTATTTGGTTGAATGAATGCTAAAGTGTTGCTTTTCCCTGATATGTCAACATGTTCTTCAGATGCTTACAAAATTAGGAGTGTGTGTAAACAAAGCTAGGCGAAGCATACGAATTTTAGTTGACTTGCATAATACAGTTTAAATTTTGGTTTGGAAAATTTCAACTCATTAGAGCAATTTGGATTTCACAGTTGATGTATTGTGACCATTTAGTTGCACAGCCTTACGAGCACAAAACTGTGCGTGCACATCTCTTTCAGTTCCACCTTATGACTCATCCATAATGGAAACATTCGTTTTACTTTTTGTTTTGCATGATTGGGTTTACTGAATTACATAATAGTGCATTTCAGTGCGTGTTTATTTTCCATGTTGTCTCTTTGGACCAGAGTTTGCTCAACGCAGCAGGTGGGCAGGTGGTCCAGTATAGCTACTTAATCTTTTGTATTGTGAAATCTAAGCCATGACGTTATGCACTGCATGGCTATAGCTGTTTTTCTACCATGGCCACCTGTTGTCTCTAGGCTACCACACACCTATACGAATAGAGTACTAGGATACCAGATTTATCACCAGCTAAATTTAGCAGCACCAGTGACTTGTAACAGCATAGCCAACCAATAAACCACCATCTTTACAGACAACACTGCATTCATGAGGCTAAAAATTCAGATGACTATGACAGCAACTTTTTTTTTCTTTACTGTCTTTTTCTCCCACAGCTGAGAAATGAAGTTTTTCCCCTCCAGTTCCCAGGCGTACAGCATTTGGACAGCTTTCGTCTTCTAGAGGACAACAACAGAGCTCTGAGACTCAACCCAGGGACCCTCAGCCACCAAAGGCTACAGCAGAAGTTACTGGTGAGTTTTCTGTGTGAAAGGGAGATAAAGGCTTGTTGACGCTATAGCGAGCACGGGCCATTACAGCGGAGCTGAAGACTGCTGTGGAGGCATTTGCTTTCAGCACTTGTCTGGCTTTTATGTCATTTTCCCCTACTTTGGATAGTGAACTTGTGAACCATGAATTATTTGGCCTCCAGTTGTTGGTTTAATTTTTAAATGAGTTGAACTTGCTTCTCTGTTCATTTGGAGTCATGTGGGGAATTAATTGGGGTCATACTGACGATTTTCTTCGTATTTAATGATCACTGATCATGTTCGGAAAACGTTGGAATACAGAATGCTCCTCAACTTACTGTACGCCTGTGCATGCCCTCATCCCCATCTGTGGCTAGAGAAACTTACAGAAGACTAAGAAGCTGGGAGATAGAGCGTGGGAGGCTAAAAGCTCCATGCTGACTCTTTACCATACACTGTGTTGAGTGGAGGGACAACAGCATTGTCACAAAAGTGAGAAAATGAGAACCTAATCATACTCGGTAATCTTAACAGATATGCTGTCAAATCTGACAGTTTTATGGAGGAAATTGGTCAAATTCACACACGGCTGTATCGAATGGCATAAATCCACCCTATGTTGATCCAAACTAAATAGATGACTTAATTTTGGCCTGCTGTTTCGAGATAAAAATAGTATACTCAGTAATATTAATAGCTGATTATTAATGAGAAAAAGCAAATCTTTTTTTCTTTTTTAAAAAAAAATTGAACACTCTTTAGACTAAGCACCTTTTATTGTCAAATGTAATATAAAGCGCAAATGTAAACAACGTGGTGGCGCTTGCGTTGAAATTGTTATACTTCTGTGTTGATGTGCGAGTCTTTGAATTCCTCCACCTTTGATTTTGTACGACCTCATGTAGACTTTAGGCAAAGTTAAGATTCTTGGGCAGGTAAGTGATGCCTGAGATACTTTTCAACCCCAAGTACATGTCAAATGTGTCATTTTTACTCAAGTATGTAATGCGCTTAAAGGCAGAATGAGTAGGATTTTCCTAAAAAGCAATGTATAGACTCAAAAATAATCCCTCTCCATCATCACTTATGAGCCACTGGAAGTGTTTGTTGTCGTGTGTATCTGCAGAGACCCTGCGCTCTGCCTGTATTTTCTTGTTTTGCTGAGCTCAGGACTCTTCTGGGTGTCAGCTTTTGGGCAGCGGGTGTGTAGCTCCCAGCCAATAATGATATTTAATGCACAACATGCAATAAGAAGCTATGGAAATTACAGACATGGACCGTAGAAAAAAAGGAGATATAGCAAAGCGAAAACACTAAGCGGAAAAAGCTTGTTCCACAGCCGGAGTGAATCTGGGGTTGGCTTTCACCTGCTAGCGAGCACTGAAGGAGAGGATGAGGATGAGGACTGATATGGTGTTGGCCTGTTTTTTAATGGACAAGTAGGCGCCGCAGGATGGCAATGGAGTGTTTTACATTTTGGGTGGTCATTTCCCGCCATCACCATCCTAGGAAACAAAAACTGTCTGCCGGCAGATAGCTTAGCCAGGAAGGAGGGGTCACCTTTGAATGTTGTGTTTACAAACCACAACTGACAAATCCTACTCATTCTGCCTTTAAGGCATAAAAAACATTATTGTAGACCTTAAAGTACAGAGCTAGGCATTTAACAGATTCAGAAATAAATTCATTTCATAATTATTGATTAATAAAACATTTGATATGATTTTGTATATTTGCTATTGGTACACAAGTTTAATCATGTATATGCGGAAATGATGAATTTCACAATCAAGTGCCAATTCAGTGAATGCAGCTTCAAATTCTTCATTGTACCCCTAAAAATATGTTAGAAAAATAACATTGTTTTGAACTTCCAGGAACTACTTTTCTTGTTGCAATAGGCAATAGACAGCTGAGTGTGTGATTGCTCACCTGAAATAGTAACAAAATTAAACCTGGCTTCATCAACGAAATTGTGTAAATAATAAAAATGTATGGATCTGCAGGCCATATAATTAAAAAAACACTAACAGTTTTCAATACTAAAAGGTCAGTCTTCTTACTTTTGATAATGCTGCAGGGCCATGAATGATGCACTGGCGGAAAACAGATGATTTTGTCGTCTATATTGTCATCACTTTAACATACTTTTCCATAAATGTGAGATACAGCTTAAAGTTCGGGTTTTTGTCATACTTGTATAACAAAGAGTGATTTTCCCTGTGATGAGAGGACATAGTGGCAGTGTTGTTGACTTTCCATGGACAGTAAACAGCGAGTTTGGAGAGTCAAGCTGTCTTCCTCTTCCTTACTTCAGGCTGCAACTTCACAGCAGAGGCTGCTTGTAATTCCCCCGGCTTCCCCTGACGTCTGTGGTTCAATATGAGTGAGCTGCATCGATTAGCCCTCGGTGCTGTGCTTGTGCGAAGCGGATGAGTCGCGTGTGTGCGTGTGTCTGTGTCTGTGTGTGTGTGTGTCTGTTTAGGGGGCTCCTCTTGCCCTGTCTGTCGGCTTTCTCTCCAGTGTCTCCTCAGTGTGTTCCAGACTGTTGTTTTCACAGGACGGCGACATGATGGAGGACACCTTTTGGCTGAATCATATGCTGAAGCTTTGTTCCCACCAGCTGCTGCTGCCTGGTTGTTAATATATGGTTGATGCTAAGAGCTGATGTTACTGTTGTTAATAATGGGTTTCTTGTCATGTTGGAACAGGAATTATTGACACTAATGTTTACGTTATGGTTTTACATCTTGTCAAATTTCACGATTTTGACTTGGTCACATTGCATGAATGTACAGAAACACATGGACGACCCTTGCAACTTCATGTCTCACACACTGAAAGTGTCACCTTCTTGTGTAAAAGTCCTTGAGCTGTAATCTACAAGGGTGTGAGGTTAGCACCATTGAATGTGATTGTTAGCATGGTCAGGGTGGTGTGAACTTTATTTTTAAACTCAGCTGGCTTGTGACAGGGTTACTTGATAATATAGCTTGCCTGTCTTTTCAGTCTGAAAAAACGGCATTATGTCAGTCAAGCAGCATTTTCAAAGCATCCAGATGTGAATAATAATATCGTTTGAGGACTTGAATGTGAGATGAATCGCTGGGATTCCCATCTGTCAAACTCCTTGAAGAATTTGTAATAAATCTGATGAAAGAGCATTTGGCAGTGTGATCCCCTTCATGGGCTTTTTGCAGGGAACAGACAGGTTGGTTGATGTTAAGAAGGAGGTTCTTTTTTTTGTTTCAGTTGGCAGGTGTTGCCTTCATCCAGTCTTAATGCAGTTTATATCCTGATAATTGTAACATCTTTTAACGAGGTCTGGTCACACAAAAGCTCTGCCCTTGTACCTGCGATGGTTGCCAGGAAACGAGTGCTTTCGAAGTCTATGTGTGTCCCGTTGTGTCATTAAGCTGGTGTTTTGCATCGCTCAGTCGACAGAGAAATGGGCTAG
>OMLB01062705.1:0-50946 GCA_900302555.1 Myripristis jacobus | reverse complement strand
CATCTTTTCGTCCTCATTCTCTGCCCCAGGTTGGAGCCAATCAAGCAAATGCCGTGGATGACGGTCAGTGGTCACAGGGCCTCATATCAGCTGTGAGTATCAGTTTAAGTTTAGGATCAAACATTTGTTGGTTTGTTGAACTCCTATATGCACACTTATTGAACCTTATCTGTCATACTGTGTTGAAATCTGGGGAAATACTTACAAAAGCAACCTACAAAAGATGCATATTGCAGAAACGAGCCATGAGGATAGTACATCAAGATGGTTATCTAGCACATACAAACAGTCTGTTTTTAAAATCTCACACTCTGAAATTCATGGATATGGTCAAATATAAAACTGGGCAAATTATGTTTAAAGTAATTAACAAGATGATGCCAGAAAACCTACTAAACATGTTCTGTGGTAGAGATGGGGGTTACAATTTAAGAGGATCATTGAATTTAAAACAACCAAAGGTTCGCACAACTCAAAAAAGCATGTGCATCTCTGTTTGTAGGGTACTGCTTTGGAATGGCTTGGACGTAATGACCAAAAGGAGTAATCATATAAGAAAATTCAAAAGCATCTATATACAATGAATCATGGACATGTATAAGAGAGAGCTTGAAAAATGAGAACTGTATATACTTAGTGTATTTTATTTTTTGTGGCATTAAGCTGGTTTGTCTCTGGTAGGCTATTTGTATTTGTTTTGCATTGTAAAGCGGCTATTATTTAAACTTAATCTAATTAAGTGGTAAGGAGGGGCAGGACTAGATAAACATGGCTTCTTTCTGTCCCTTCTTGGACATATAATATGGTGTTTTGTAAATGAATGTGTTATGAATTACTTGACTGTTCAGTTAATTTCTATTCTTGTTGTTTGACTTTTTTAAGAAAAATTGTCAGCTGATATGTTGAACTGTTCGAGACAAATACAAAATTCAATTCAATTCAATTCAAAATGCCCTTGTAGAAGCCAATAATGTAATAACTGCCAATAATGTAATAACGGCCAATAACGTAATAAATTTGCCCCTTTTAAAATTTAATAGGCCAATAACATAATAACTGGCCAATAACATAATAAAAGTCCTGAACTGATAACGTATTAACTTTTGGCCAATAACATAATAACTTATTACATTATTGGCTGGTTATATTAAATATATTTAGGGATAATATCAAACTGTTATAGTTAATAATGCTAATAACTAGCCTACAGTTAGCTGTAGTCAGTTAACTTTGAATACATTCTCAATATGTTATATCCTCTTACATTAAATGTATAAGATTTTATGAGATATGTGCAATTATTTCAACAAAATGAACTGTTCACCAAAGAAAATGGATCACTGATTACCTTTCACCATGTGTGTTAGCAAGGAAGCAAGAAGGTTTAGACAACTGAAGAAAGTCAATGCCACACCATTGCCTCCTAGTGGTCGAATATGGGAAATCAAAAAATCCTTAACAGTGAAAAAAAAATAATGTACCCAAGAGTGAGTTACATATACAGAGAGAGAGAGAGAGAGAGAGAGAGAGAGAGAGAGAGAAAGTTTTATTACAGTTATATCCAATAAATAAAACATAAATCAAGTAATATTAGTATATTATTGCGTTATTGGCTCAGTTATTACATTTGAAAAGTTTTTTTTTAAGCAGGCTAATAACGTAATAACCAGCCAATAACGTAATAACTAATTACGTTATTGGCCAGTTATTACGTTATTGGCCTATTACATTTTAAAAAGGGCAAATTTATTATGTCATTGGCCGTTATTATGTTAATCGCCGTTATTACGTTATTGGCTTCTACAGCCCCCCTGGTCAGTTTTTAGCCGAAAGGATTCAACAAATCACATCTAAGTATTTTGTGATTTGCTGAATCCTTTATGATTCAGTTGCTTTTATAGATTTCTTGTTTTTTTGTTGCGAAAACATATCACCTTTTCCATTATAATGCATGGGATTTACCTATTTATCTATCTTTATCCTGATGCTCTTAAGCCCTGGCCAGATAGGAAAGAGAGGTCCTTGATCATACAGTCATAACTGTGCACAAAAAATATTCGACTGATAGGGGCAGTAGTATATGAGATTAGCTGTGGACAGATACATGCCGCCTGGCAGAGGTAGTAATGTAGGTTAATTCAAAGTCAGAATCCCTCACGTAACAGCTAATTTTCTTTTGCATGGGCTTTCAAATCCACAATGCAAAAAAGACAACACAAATTTTTCCAGAGAGGTAGTTAATTTTGCTAAAATTAAAGGCTAGACCTTCAGCACTGTTCTTCAGTGGTTTCCTTGCCAGTTTATCCTTTACTTATTATCATAAGCAAACCCTCCAACCTGGTTAGGATGAAACCTGCTAGAATGGGTAAAATATCTGCACACAAAGGCTGACAGCTACATGCTTGGGATATTTTAATCAACAAATTATCAAATGATAGCATGTTTCAGATGCTGTCTGTGTGCTGTACTGCTGAAGAAATGTACTGTGTGCATTTCTTCTGAGGGAGTAATCGTGGGTGGCACATTGATTGCAGCTTCATGATCACACCACGATAACACAATGTGTCCATGGTCATCCAGAGGAGAAAACAATGTAAGGGGTCCCTGTTTATAACTATCTATCTATCTATCTATCTATCTATCTATCTATCTATCTATCTATCACAGGAGAAAATTGGCCGGTCATTCCTACGGTTTGTGGATGTCAGACACTGTATTTTTGTGCTCTGTTTCCCATGTCAGCTCTCTGAAATTGAAGTTCTGAGCTAAAGCTGTGAGCCAAATCAAACTGGTCTGACGTTTAGACGTTGAGAATTTGCACCCCACCCCCTCCACCCCCAACCCTATTTGAAAGATAAATTTCAAGGAAGGCTTGATTGGCCAGAATTTGCAAGCACAGCGATGACAGAGAGGTGCCAAGTGCAAACCTCTTAAAATGCTCTTAAAATATCATCCATATGTTTCACCACCGAAAAATAATTATTGAGATATTGCTCCTCCTTGTTTCCAATTTTTATGTTCAATGATGATTTTTTCTTTGAGCACAGAGATAAAGTAAAACATGTAGGAGCAAATTGCAGGAAATTGTGGGGTTGAATAGTGGGTGCAGAGTGGGATAGTATAGTTACCACAGTTCTTGAGATGCAGTCCAGCATATCAGCCTTGATAACAGCAGATTGTCCACACTGATTTTATACCCATGAAGTAGAAGTCAAAAGTTGAAGCATTTTCAAGTATCAGGAGCATTATCAGTGGATGTTCACTGTTATATCTGTCCAGGGTTTCATGTGACTTCATTATGCGACTGACTCGCATGCCATGTACACTATATGGACAAAAGCATTGGGCCATCTACACATTACGCTTACAGGAGCTTTTATGGCGTCCCTCCATAAATCCATAGGCATTATGGAGTTGTTCCCCCCTTTGCAGCTATAACTGTGTCCACTCTTCTGGGAAGGTTTTGGAGCGTGTCTGTGGGAATGTTTGCCCATTCATCCAGAAGAGCATTTCTGAGGTCATGAGGTCATGTTGGACCAGAGGGCCTGGCTCGCAATCTTCATTCTAGTTCATTCCAAAGGTGTTGGATGGGGTTGAGGTCAGGGCTCTGTGCGGGCCAGTCAAGTTCTTCCACACCAAACTCACCCAGCCATGCCTTTATGGAGCTTGCTTTGTGCACTGGGACACAGTTATGCTGTAACAGAAAAGGGTCTTCCCCAAACTGGTCCCACAAAGTTAGAAGCATTGAATTGTCTAAAATGTCTTGGTAAGCTGAAGCATTAAGATTTCCCTTCACTGGAACTAACTTAACAAGCCTATAGCATTATCCCTCCTCTGCCAATCTTTACAGCTGGCACAATGCAGCCAGGTAACGTTCTCCTGGCATTTGCAAATACCAGACTCATCTACCAGACTGCCAGATAGAGAAGCGTGATTCATCACTCTACAGAACATGTTTCCACCGCTTCAGAGACCAGTGGTGGCGTGCTTTACACCGCTCCATCTGATGCTTGGAGTTGTGCTTGGTAATGTAAGGCTTGCATGCGGCTGCTTGGCGATGGAAACCCAGCACAGAGTTTGTTCACTGATGTTAATGCCAAAGGAGATTTGGAGCTCTGCGGTTATTAGGTCGGCAGAGCGTTGGTGGCTTTTACACACTATGCAGCACTCGGCAGCCCCGCTCTGTAACTTTACGTGGTCTGCCACTTGGTGGCTGAGTTGCTGTGGTTCCTAAATGCTTTGAATTTGCAATAATACCACTTACAGTGGAATATTTAGGAGGGACAAAATTTCATGAACTGGCTTGTTGCAATGGTGGCATCCTATTAGATTACTATTACAGTACCACGCTGGAATTCAGTGAGCTGTTTAGAACGAGCCATTCTTTCACAAATGTTTGTAAAGGCAGACTGCATGGCTAGATGCTTGATTTTATACACTTGTGGCAATAGGACAGAATGAAACACCTGAATTCAATGATTAGGAGGTGTGTCCCAATACTTTTGTCCATATAGTGTATGTATAAGCCTACATTTTCCCCTTTGGAATGGCATTTATGCACCAAGGAAAGTTGTTTGAGAGAAAGAAAAAAAAACAGAAAAAAAAGTATGCGCTCCAGCATGAGCCCACAACATCATTTTAGGTCCTCTTTTTCCAAGTAGTGTGCTGCTTTTTAACATCACCCTCACTGACCTATGTAATGGCATTTGTGAGAAACGCAAAGATATTGATTTAAAGAAATTTAGCATTAAAAAATCAATTTGGGCCTATACATAAATCATAGATAATATTTTCCCAAGTTTCCTATAGGGAACTTACTCGTTTTACAATTTCTTGCTTTCTCTCTACCAAAGCTCTTACACCCACAGTCTAACATTTCAGCCTCACCGTCATCCTCCTCTTTTCTAATTCTAATTTCCTTGTCTCTGGTATAGCACTGCACAAGGCAATGTAGAGTGTGCAGCTTGCACACAAAATACTTTGGCATAAGTTAAGGCACACTTTTGCTATTTAATTTGTTAAAATGGCAAATAAATCAGAATTTTCCCTTTTTATGTACCCAACTGCATTAGCGCTACAGCAAGTTTAGAAGATCTAGGTCTTAAACAGTACTTCCAATGACTATGTGTCGACACACACACATTTTGAAATTATATCAGTTTGGAACAGAACTCTATTAAGAGATATACTGTTTCTGTGATAATTTAATTAACACTTAAATGTATAAAAAAAGTTCAATTATTACTGTATAAGCAACTTTTACTGAAACAAAGTGTTGAATTACATTGTAAAATTCACACAGTAATATCATTTATCTTTTATTGCCTCTTCACAAGGATTGCCTAAAGGCCTGCTCACTTTTCCAACCCATGTAAAATCCCGGACAAAAAAGAGAACTGAAAGGGACAGGGTGTCTCAGTGTTTGACCTTTGGTGGAAAGACATCAGTCACTTATACAAGAAAAAAATACCTCTTCAGGCAGAAAAAAAAAATCTGAATGTGAGTGTGATCTTATCAAGGGCAAACCGTAACTACTCATACAAGTGAAAGAAATAATAACCCTACCAATCTGGAAGGTAGCAGTGGAATTGCCTTTATACTCTTAACATGTAAACCACGTCTGAACCCATGACATACACCCAAAAACTGCATTATAGGTTTAATACTTAACAAATTTAATATCCTGCACGGGGAGAGACGGAAGGGACATAAAGTATTAAGTAGAAATGTATGAATAAAAATGTAAAAAAAAAAAAAAAAAAAAAAGGATTCAGTTATTCAAATAGTAGCAGTAGCATCCATAGCAGCACAGCCAACTGAGGCATAAAGACGATATGTGATGTGAACATTATGAAAAATGTGGAAATTTAGGAAACTAATAAAAAATAGTATACAAAATATGGGTATAATAGGAAAGATAAAACACAGATATAAAACTATTATAAAATATGGATATACAACATGCTGTATGACAGAAAATAAAGTATGTGAAAGATTATGCAATATATACAGGCTGCAAAAATGTGCGCCTATTTGCATTAATGGTACTACAGAGGGTCATGCATATAAGTGCCAAGCCATATAGACAAGGTTGGAGAGTATAATTCATCCTCCAGATATATTCAGCTCACTTTACAGATGTAGATAACAGGTACAGACTTGCATATTCCACACTGATGGCGTCCCATATACAGAAAAACTGTGTAAGGCAAAAACATATTTTTCAAAAGTTGATGACAACTGCATTAATTGTCTAAGCATTTACCAGTGATTACTCCTTTAGTCCTCCCAGAAGTACATACTCTAGTGCAGCTTTAATGTGACAAAGGGGAGGGAAGTCGATGACAAATAGGCTAAAAGTATTTTCTTACTGCTTTACAGTAAATGAGACACAGCCTTTCTACTGCTATGGGATAAGTTTAAATGTTGTATACTAAACTGGCAATAAAATGTAAATTGCCTTTCACGCACATATTTTTAATCTCACAGATTGAGTAAACTAATCCCTCTGTCATCAGGACTTGATCAGGACTTGGCAGTGTTTCTGAAAAACTAGAGAACGCTGAATGGTAATTACCACGGTTTGTCAGATGTTTCTCCTACAGCCTACGGGTAGAATGAAGCACAAATGAGAAGTTATTAACCACTTTTATCCCCCTCTCTATTTATTTCAGGACACTTAACAAAAAGCTGTCTGAAATCTTCATAACTTAACAGGGTAAGGCTTATAAACTGTTTCCTCAACAGGCTATATTTCCATGAGCCCTACTGTTGAATGTCATGGTTGCAGCGAACCTGCGGCACCTGTTGTAACTCTGTTAACTAAAATACTTGTGGAGGCAGTGAAAGCTCAACAGAAATATATTGTATTATCACCAGAAAGGGATTTTAAAGTTGCAAAAAGAGCGAAATACGGGAAGAATGTTACTTTAGAAAATATGCTATCAAAAAAAGGTTGACATGGAATGTAGATTTTTTCAAGAAAGATGGAAAGAGTAGTATTTTCTGCTGGGAGGTAAATGGCAAACCTGTATGCTATATATTTGTTGGATTTCTCTCCTCTGCTTTATGTAAGTCTACATATAGGGTTCTAGTTTCGCAGACCTGGTAAGGCGGGGGCGCAGCACAGCTGCGCTTTGCCAACTCAACTGGGTGTGGCCAGGCGGATTTTGCAAGTTTGGCACACCGTGCACGGTGGCGCAAGTACTCCGCCGTTCCTCCTTCCGGCACATGGGAGGAGAGAAGGCGTGGAGTGGGTTTGACACAGCCGATTCACTTGAAACCAATCAAATGAGCCCCTGTCCTCGCCTTTAAAATGCGCTGCGCGAAGGCGTAATGAAAGTTTACACAAATGACATGGAGGTCTACTGCCGCAGGCGGAGCAGAGCCCAGGAGACCGCCGCGGAGCGGAGACCGGCGAGCAGTGCGCACACATCACCAAAACCTCACAGGCAGGCTTCCAGAATGTCAGGCACATGAACAATGCAATAAATACCGACAAAAAACACTATTCAATGCTACGATCTCAATCAGCACATACATATCTCTCCATATCAACTGTCCCGTCACATCTGATGTCAGATCAAAGGAGATTGGCACCATTTGTGCTGATTGTGAGGTTTTGGTGATGTGCGCCAGTTAGCCAAACTTCCACTGCGCCGGCTCCACTCCGCCTTGCGCTGAAAGTAGACCTGGTTTCAGAAGGCGAGCTTTGGGCGCACCTCGGCGAAGCCTTTTGGCACGAAACTGTCACTGCGCCAAGCTGAATCTGTCGACACCTCTCCCTGCTGCGCCGCCACTCCCATCTCGGTGCACCTCGGTCTGCGAAACTACCAAACCGTCCACCCCTCGGGTTGCGCTGGTCCAAACTAGCTCTTCGAGGGCTTCGCCTCACTGCGCCACCCCGTGCTGTACCGGGAAACTGAAGCCCTAAGTGTTATTTTCATGAGCCAACATACAATTTCTCATTGATTCGTAGGCTCCAAATCGATTGATTTAAAATGATAATTTTAAAATAATAAAGAGCAAAATAATACAGTCTAAAATGTGTTGACTCGAGTCATGTTGACGTCAGCAAAAAATAATCAGGCCTCATGAAGTCTCATCTGAACGAATGCGGCCCGCTGCCTGATATGAGTCTGACACTGCTGCCTTAAAACATAGATGAATATCTGCCCAGGGGCACGACCTGAAAAATAATTCAATACTGTGAACAGCTTTGTAAGTTTTAAAACACCAGACTCGTGTTTTTGAATGTTTTAGCCCATTTACTATCTAATAAACACACACTTCACATTACTCAACCTTTTGTTCCAAGGCATATACCATACTTTCTGCATGTTTGCATGTTCTTCCTGCCCTCCAAACAGCCACTCATATCCATATCATATCATATCATCCAAATCATTTCAGCCTGGCACAAAGGTCAACTCGCAGAGTCTTGAAAACTGCATGAGATGAGTGAGCATCCCACTCAAGTTTATTTTTGGTCAAAATTACTTTCTCATTGCATGGTGATTTTGTTTAATGTCAACTCTGTTTTGAGAAGTCTGCACATCTTGCGGTATTTCACATATAGTCAATAGTCCATGAGGAAAAGATATTTTTATGAACTAAATTCTAACATCCATGGTAATAAACCTCAGGTCATGAATAGTGGATGGAGCAGCAGAAAATGTTAAGGCAGGTTTATAACCAGGTTTATTTCACTTTCATAAACAGGGGCACTGTGTAAATACAAACAAATCTAAAACAACAACAAAAAATAGAGTACTTTGAAAATGGTTGGCTTTATTGTAAGGTATGTGTGCAGAGTAGTAAATGATCTAAGATGTGCTCAGGGGACAGAACAAAAAGACGGATGGGGCCAGTATATGATAAATCCACAATAAAATTCTGCAAAGCTGTTTCACTCAACAATCTCAGCCGACCACTCTGCTGGACACGTGTATATATAGAATACCATTAAAAGAATATATATCTCAAAAACAGTTACTCTATCACCTTGTTTTAAAAGAGACCTCACCTCTTTATATTGGTGACATCCTTATGGGGTAACTCGTTTTTTTAAATCTTTTGTCTATTTCACCAGTTACAGGCTTGTCTCCTTGGTTTGTCCCATTAGCAGAGACATTTTCATTTTCATTTACATTCACTGATTCCTTTTGCTTGAGTATAGCACATGCACATTCCTTGTTGTGGTTTCCCTTTAAATGTTTCAGTGGCTCTCATACTGAAGCAGACACATCACCTGTTCCAAGGATCCAGGCCTAGTAGGTGGTAGCAGAGGGAGGTGGGGAGACCATTTGAAATTCATGAGGGCATCTGTCATTGGTGCGCATGAGGTAATTGGTTCACTAATAAAAGGCGAACGTGTCACTCCTCATCAGGTGGAGTCGCGCATGTTGTTTCTGTTTGTGCAAACAATAATGAAACTGTGTTTGATGTTACGTCAATGTCAAGCCTAGTGTTCTCCCCTCGAGCTAAGTGATGACACCTTCCCACTTTCATTTAGCTTTTAATATTTCTTCTAAGAGTTTGGCTGGCTGCCTTTGATATACAGGCAGACTTGCTAGGTTGTTTGATAAATATCCACCAGTCTAAGGGAGTACAACCAATAAGAGCTTGCTGAGAAAGATGATATGCAATAATTTATTCCAACAGCTGAGAGCGAAAAATATAATTTAATCACACTGACAGACATTACACTGATAATTTGTTATGTGGTTAATGTATATAAAACTGAGAACAATGCAAGGATTTTTTTCCCTTTTATGAACCATATCATCAAAAGACTGACTAAACCTGGGCCCCTTTCAGTTGTCTATAGTCTCCTTTAAAAGGAAGGTCAGAGTTTGCCCTGTTCACCTGTCATATTATGTAAAACATGCAGGTTATAAATCAATGGGCCATTCTTTCAGTACAAGCAATTATTTCACTCTTTGAAATGGGTCACTTCCTAAATTGTTAAGATGGAATTTAATTCATTCCACCTTCTTCACATAATTCATGTCCACAACACGTAGTCCGCCTGTAAGACTTAGCGTTCATTTCCCAAAATTTTATGAGACTGGATTGTTTAGTACAGAGTACATGATGACAGCGCCCTGCTCACCGCGGCTGACTAAGTTTTACATAATGTCTAGAGGAGATGTCATTTCCTCGGGACATTTATGTGATGTGTGAACATGACAGTTTTCACTTCAGGAATTAAGCCAATGCTTAACGCAAATGCCAGGCTATGCCTAGTAATGTGTTTTGGATAAAGAATTTTAATAATTTTATTGTACAGTTTGCTTCTGGTACCATACAGTTCATGTTCTTGCATAAATTTGCATAGTATATGTATTTGTGTGTGTGTGTGTGTGTGTGACTGAGAGAGAAAGGAGAGAGAGAACACACTTGTGCTTATACAGCATATGTCTGCATCTGTGCTTAACCCTGCAATTTAAAGAGCAGTCCTCTAAAGTTACAGTTTATATTAATGAACACCTGCTCTACAAGTATAATAAATAAATAAACAAATAAAAAAAAAAACTTGTTCTCTACATTTCCATGCATTCCCAGCTGCAACATTTTATTAAATTTGTCACTGGAAGTATAAACACACTTTTGCACTTAAGTTTATTCCAGAATAGCTGATGTGTTGGTTCCATTAAGGGCTGAACTGAATTCCCGTAATAACCATTCTTATTTCATTATTTCACAATAGCTCTGGACACTTCACTTATAGAACACATTAACACACTCTCAGGTACACTCTTTCTGAGAACACTCTCTTTCCCTTACACTTATCACACCCCCTATAGCACACAAAGATGAACTCTACATGTATGCACAACTACATATGCAAGGAAGCTCGTTCACAGGATTACTCAAATTTACAGAGTTGCTTCTTATAATGCAAATGTTAATATGAATTTCAGCAGTTCTTTTCATGAATTTCAATGCCCTGTAAATGCATACAGTAATGAGAGCAATATGGAAGCCCTCAATCTTCCACTTGTGAATCCATCTTATGCATTTTTAATGGAGCCCCAGTCTGTGGCTTTTGCAAGCCACCCGCAGTAGAAACTTTTCGATAATGACTACACAGTGGCAGTGATGTATCCTTTATTGCACATAAAACTTTTCATTGCTCCCAACTGGAATTTCAATCTGATATCAAAATTCTTCCATCAAAACCATTCAGCTTTCAAGCTTCCTGCTACGTTCCATAAACCGGCTATAGATAGTACACAGGAACTCAAAAAGAAATAAACTTGATGTAGCCTTCAAACACATATTATGTCAATAGCCTTTATTAGATAAAATTAATTACAGCCACAGTAAGAGTTACAGAATATACAAAAACGGTACAAAGTGGCTACACAGCTACTTATTAAAGGCCATTTTACGTATTTTTGAAGTTAAGCACCCGATTCGACTGTTATCACACCACTGAATGGACTTTATTGTCATAATCACCCCCACAGGTATGAGTTAGTAGGTCCCTGTTGCACTTTCTAGTGGGTTAGAGGGCTGTTATCATCTATTCCAGGGATGTCCAAACTTTTTTCACTGAGAGCCACATACAGAAAAATATACGATTGGCTGGGCCACTTACTAGAGGTGAGGTATATTGCCTCACATCTAGTGTATTAATGTTAGCAAAATCAATCAAATGTAGGTAAATTATGCTTGATAAATGAATACGCTTACAGAAAAAAACAGCCTACATCACAACTCTCCATTGATGGGTTTTCATTTATTT
Source organism: Myripristis jacobus (assembly GCA_900302555.1). Classification (NCBI taxonomy): domain Eukaryota; kingdom Metazoa; phylum Chordata; class Actinopteri; order Holocentriformes; family Holocentridae; genus Myripristis; species Myripristis jacobus. The sequence goes on along the minus strand of OMLB01062705.1, from coordinate 39,194 downwards.
TGTTGAAAAAAAGGGTTGGTAGCTCATTCTCACAACAGTAGCCTCAGATTGCTTCTTAGTCAGTTATTGGGCTTGTTAACACATCAACTAATGTTAATTAGAAAATGTTATCAACTTAAATTGACTGAATTTAAGTAATTGGGATTAATAACACATGAATACTGTGTAATATATTTTTAAGTCACCTATAATGGGAACAGTGTTGCACTTAGTGGGAGAAGTGATGCTGCGCTTTGGACTTAAGGATGGCTGGCATGTCAGGAGTAAGTTTGGTGGTTGAGATGCGAAGGACATTAAAGAGACGGCTGTTGGTCGTTTTGGTTCTTGATCTGTTTTTGTTCAGAGTTAACAGAGAAAAGGTTTGCTCACATATGTATGTTGAGCCGAACAGACTCATCATTGTTTTTGCATGACGTCTCATCAGAAGAAACTTGGCCTTTTCCAAGGTGGAGGTCGGGTAGGGAGAGAGGATGATGTTGATTCTTCAGAAAATGATCACACTGCATTTCGACAAGTTCTAATTGCAGACTCTCCTCCGCCTCCTCTGCCTCCATCAGGAAGGGAGTCGAGTACAGCTTGATTTCTTTCTCAGTGATAGAAAAATATGGAAGCACTGACTGAAGTCAGTCATGAGAGATCACAGACACATATTTCCCTCTTTTTGCAGAAAGATTGGCCTTTGGAAAAGTAAATTTGATTTCTGACAGTGTGGGGAAGTGCGCAACATTGAAGGTGTCTATTTGCGTCTCAAAGAGAAAGTCATACGAATGCTTTCATGTGTGCATAAAGTTGTGATACAAGCTGGTCTTTGCCTTGTAGGCTCTTGTTCAGTGTGTTAAGATGATCAGTAAGATCAACTAAAAATGCCAGGTCTGCCAACCATAGAGGGTCACCCAGTTCATAACTGTAGAGCCCCGGGATCGAGTCCACACTCAAGCAAGAACCATGCTCATTTTTAACCAGCTAACATTAGCTAACCATTACCCTTTCCTTAACATCAAGATAAAACAGTGTTGGTTTTCAGTTAGCTTCATTTTAGCAAACATTAGCTAGCAAATAATAGCGAATGTTAGTTTCATGACCTTAACCCTGAGCTTTTCCCAACCCCACTAGAAGGTGCAGCAAGGCCCAACTAATCTACTTTATAAGCCTTTCCATAGATCACTATTGCAGATCTTTGGAATTAGTCCAGACCCCAAAAAATGCAACGTGACACACAAACACAACATCAGTTCAGAGTGACAGAAGTGCAAGATAGCGGCTGCTGTTACCATGGATACACTAATTAATCTCAGCCTCCTCCGTCGCTGAATTTGTCCAATGCGACAGAAACGTTCTGCACCGCGACTTGACAGCCTGATTGTTTGAAGGGCGACATGATGGATCTCCATTACTCATGCCAAAGTTTGAAACTGACGCCTACGTCGTTACCATAGCAACCCGAGCCAAAAGGTTGGTGATGTCTGGACTACACAAATCCGATCCGATCACTTGCAAATAACAATGCGGACAGTCTGTCTTAAAGATGTGATTTGAGAAACAAATCCGATTTGCCTGCAATCTGAACAAGGCTCAAGTCGTCTCTGTTCATGCTCTTTTATTTTGTATAATTTTTATGTATTTTTTGTTCTATGCAGTTGTTTTTATTTTCCACATGTGTAAAGCACTCTGGAACTGGGTGTTTTAGAAAGTGCAACGAAACCATTAGTAAAATAGCGTTAAAAAACATTAGTAAATGTCCTTTTGGGTTTCGAAACGCTCAGTCAATTAGTCTTGCTGCTACAGGTTGTGTTTTTTTTTTTTTCTGCTTCTTTCTCCTTGCTCTGTCCTCGTCCATCTGTTGCAGTTGCAAATCGCTGCACTCCGGTCCCTGTAGCCTGAATAAGGTTGGCCAACAAAATCAAAACAGTCCTCATGATAGCAGTCAGTGTCAGTCATTTTACAAAGATTAAAAAACGTAAAAAGCTGAAAAACAATATCCATTACTGTCCTTCGTCATTCCAGAGGAGACACTTTTTGGTGCCACTATGAAGATCTCTCAATTGGAGCATTTTTTTTAATGGTAACTTTATTAATGCAGACAACGAATTTCTATTTACTGACAGACACGATGGTAGAGAAGTCAGAAATACGGCCTAACTTCAAAGATACCAAAGTTGCCCTTTAAGCATACTGCCTGTAAAGGTCACACCAAGGAGCTTTTGGCATCTCTTGTATTCAAACCTTGATATTCCAGCTGTCTATGCTAAATGTTGATGATGTGCATGTATATGTGCTGTGCTGTGGCTGTTTTGAATGGGCCAGGTATACACTTAAATTAACATATTATAGGCTGACATGTACAGAATCATGCATGTGCTACGAAAAAAGTTGCTTGTAAGATGAAGTTGGTTGGGAATTAAAAAATCATATTGAAGCATAAAAAAGAAAAGTATGTCTCTAACTTTAATACACCCAAAAACTCCTAAATAATAATAAAACCTAATTGTTCTGCACACTCTCTCATCCACATTTATCTTTTTTTTTTTTTATACCAGCCACACCGCAGCATGTAATTTCTCTAGTGGGTTCTCTGTAAATTTACCATCGCCTATGAATGTTTACAAATCTTTCTCCATCGCTCTTGTGTTTTCTTTCCCCAAGGTTTGAGCAAATTGCACAAGACATGAAACAAATTGACAAAAATGCCTCCAGATTTTGTCTGTAGATCTGATGTGTCTTTCCTTGGAGGGATTCATCCAGTAATGATGTGTTTTCTCAACAACAGCTGTTGCAATATATGATGGAGGCCAAGCCATTATGGAGTCACTTAAGTCAGGCATGCACACTGCAGATGTAACACCACCCTTACTCTCTCCTAGTTTCACACACACATGCACACACATACGCACACACATACACACACACATCTGCCTATTGTGTTCTCTCTCTTTTCTTCTCCCTTATGTTATGCTCTGTGCTGCTGACCTCGGTGTCACAGTGGCAATGTGAGATCTCTTGTTAGTGACCTTACGGACTTCTGAGTCTTCCCTTACCTTCCCCTCCTCCCTTGCCCCCTAGTCTTTTCCTCTCTCTCTCTCTCTCTCTCTCTCTCTCACACACTCTCACTCTCACACACACACACACACACACACACACACACACACACACACACACAAGTACAGCCTATTAGCATAGTGCTATCTTTAACCTACCCCTCTCATTCATTAATGAAGCGAGGGAATAGGTGAGGTGTATTTAATGAAATCAGAGAGCGGCCAGCCCCCTCAAGTCATCTGTACAGGTCATGGAGCTCAGTATCAGCACATGGACTTTCCACTTGATCATGCAAACTGTAATATTACAGATTCTGATGAGTCTGTCCCTATCAAATGAAATGTGGAACTTGTAATGTATGGTATAAATATCATGTCTTATTTCAACGCAAAAAAAAAAAAGCTTTGAATGGTTAAAACTCTGTTCGAAAGCCTGACATCTAATTAAAAAAGGGTCTGCAAGATTGAAACTAAGTTGTGAAGGCTTGCATAATGTTTTGATCAGCTGAAAAAATTAAAATCCCTGCGAATATTATTTGCTTCACAACTGCAGCACCCTTTTTGCTTCGTTTTTCCAAATTTATCACTGTTCTCCCAGTGTATTAGTTTGTTCTCTAGGTTTGAGACATTATATATGGTGAGCTGCAAACTGGTGTGCATATGTTGGGGAGAAAAAAAAATTGAAACGTTGAAACTTCGGACTGGAAAGGCGAATCTTTATTTGGAATCTTTGCAGATGTGCATTTGCACTCATAGTGCAGACTGTTCTTTTACAGCTGAGTTTGCAGCACCTACTTTTCAGAGATGTGCCCACACAGTTGAGAGCTTGCAGGTCACATGAATTATGGCAGCATTGTCTTGCAGATCTGGTCTGAAACTCCGAAACAGACGGTATGGAAAAAAAAAAAAAAGAAGCTGGGATCCTGGAGGCCGGGGCATTTGCTTTCGGGTGAAGTAACAGTCTAATCATGTGCCCTATTTACGGGGTTAGGTGGGATTGGCAGACTGCTCTTCCAATGATTCTGTTCAAGACTGAGTGACTCCTGTTGTTTCTTTTGTTGTTGTTGTTTTTGATGGCTCGGGTGCTCGTCTTCATTTTAGGACACAAATTTTGAGTGACATCAGTGCCAAGGCACAATAGAGTGGTGGTTAAGGCGCTGGTCTACAGAACATGGTCATGAAAGCCAGTATCAAGCTTGTTTTCTTTATCCTTACGAAAATGCTTACCATACTGTCTTGCTTTAATTTTCCATCATGCTACAGAAGTCACAATGAAAAATGTCCTTCTCTGATAGGAGATTAGCAACTCACTGCTGCATCTGTCAGCTCACCTCACATTGACAAAGTGGCAATTTGACATATTTACCTCATAGTAATGTCAATGGTAAACACACTTGTAACACTAGGAAATTAGCGAAAGAAAAAATATCAATAATAATAATGAAGCAATATCAGTAATAAGAACAAGAATAATGAAAAAAATGAAATGGAAAGCTGGTATTTGCCTGTGATAATTAGTGTTGATGGCGGCCTCTTGTGAGTCCCCATTGCTTTGGGAAAGGAGGCCGAGGTGAAGGACTGCTGGTGTGGGTGGAAATACGAGAAGAGAATTGAGTCATCTATGAGAAGCACACAGCGAACTGAGCGAGGAAAAGAAGAAACGAATGAAGTGACAGGTTGAGCCGTCTCACGGAAGAATAAAAACAGTAAAGCTGGTGTTTTAAGATGTATGTGGGCTGAAAGGTCTGTGTGAGTGAAGAAATCCATGTCAGTGAAAATATTCGGTTTGAAGTGTCAATAAAATACTGGTCTGACATCTTTTGCATGAAACAAGTTCAGCTGTAACCACTATAATTTTCAGGGATTCAGCATGATACAACTGTTGGGACAATGGGGCAAACCGTACTTCGAAAGACAAATGTAGGGCACATAACCATTTGTTTAATGGTAAGGTGGCACACACAGAGAAGCACATACACACACAGTCGTCTTTTGTGTGCCCTAACTATTGACCGATTGGCCCAAAACATAGTTGTCAATTCATATCAAATAAAGCTTGTCAGTGTACCTTCCAGAAATAAAAACACACACACATTATAGCATTAGCTAAGTGTGAGTGTTGAGGAAAGGTCACTTGGAAAGTGGGACATGATTGGCGAGTGGTTATTTGCAGTCAGTCATCGAGGTGACGTGAAAATCCATAGGGAAGAAGAGTTGCCTCTCTCTCTCTGGCTGGAATTGACCACCAATCGATGGTCTAGGAAATTGGTTGGTGGCATGGAGGTGTGGGATGTGGGGTGGGAGAGGCTGAAGCTGTTTGGTGAAGCATTAGCTACAGATTATTTACGATCATACATATATTTCTGCTGACACATCGGCAGTTAGGCCTTGGATTAGAGGTCTTTCATTATATTCAAATGTTTCTCTTTTCCTATTCCGGGCAGCAGACTTGGAATTGTATTTCTCAGCAAATGGCTACTCTGTGATTATACACACGAGTCCAAATGAGGATCATTGACACATCGACAGTGTCCTCTAGTGTGAACCCAAATGTAACATTTTCTCTTCCCTTTCTTCCCCATTCTATCTCTTCCTTTCTTCTGTCTCGCCTCCTACCCCTTCATTTTCCCTGTTTCCGCTGGCCTCATTTCCCTCTCTCAATTTCTCTCTCTCAATTTCTTTTTCTCCCCTCTGTCTCTTATTTTCACCAGTACCACAGAGACTTGAAGATGGGCTTATCACTTTTCACTTTCTGCATCACAGGACCAAGCTGTCATGCTGGCTGTGAACAAGCCTCAATGAGTGTGTGTATGAGACTGTAGAAAGAAGAAAAAAGGGATTTTGCTAAAAACGTACCTCTGTCTGGTCAAGTTATTTACATGATATCCTTGCAGTGTTACTTGTCAGTCAAAGGGGCCTTGTTGTGGGAATTCAGATTTTTCCTGTGTGCGTATATATGATCAGAAATTTTTAATATAGACACTGCTAAAATTTGATTCAGCATTTGAATTATAAGTTACTGCAGTTTCAAAAATCCATCCTATTTTACAGCTGTTCCTCTGGGGCAGAGTGATACTGGAGGGGCAGAAGTTACTGGACATTTCCATATGAAAAGGAAAGGAACAGGAAAAATGCAGTTACTGTAACTGTAACTTGAGCAAAACTATCATCAGTGTGCACTCTGAAATCCAACCCTGTCTCTTTCACGTACAACTAAACTGCATTCTTAATTACTTTTAGTTTTGGATTACATTTGTTTTTGATGTGTCCTAAATACATTTCTAGTTAACATGTCTTGTATATCATGTCAGGCATTAAAAATCTCTTGGTTAAGGTAAGGGAAAGATTAGGTTTAGGCATAAAAAGCACTTGCTTAAGGTTAGAGAAAGGTTAGGCTTAGGCATAAAGAATACTCGTTTACATTAACATAATGTTTGTAAAAATCAAACATCACTTGAAACATCATTAAGAATGTAGTTTAGGTGTACGAGAACAAAATTTTTAGGAGACAGGGCTCCTGTAATTGTATGTGCATTTTAGTTTGGGAAAGCAACACATGTAGTGTGACATTAAACCCTTCTCTGAGTGGATTAAGGCAGTTATTTTTCAGACGGGGGGAAGTGCACCTCAATGGCAGCAGGCTAACAGTTATATAACAGCTGAGAGGCAAGTGAAACAATATCATATTTTTCGAAATGAATTAACTGGCCGTATAAACTCCTTTAAGGTTGATTGGCAGCATTCGGACTGAAATGCTTCAATTCAGCTTCCTGTGTTCTGCTTTGTCAAGCATTCAAAGCTTTTAAATACACATTTATTAGTTAAACATCATGGAGCACATTAATCTTTATCGTGAGCTGTAGTATGTTTTTTCAACATACCGTGGAGCCTTTAACAACAACAACAAAAACAAACAACAACAACAATAATAATCATTTGTTACTGTTATGTTTGTTACTGTTGGTTTCTCCATTAACATTAATCTCTCCTCATGGTTTCTCAGCCACACCAACCTAAGAAGTGTTAACCACTAAAAACTCGACAGTGGAACTTAAATGCCAGAAAAATGAACAAAGTCTGAGACTATTTTTTCCTAAGAGGACACATGAGCTGTCAACTAGGCCTGAGCTGATTATTTCATAACTGTGTGTTGACACAGGCACGCACGCACGCACACATACACCAAATTGTCATAAAACATGAATTCATTTTTTATGGTTTTATTATGTTTATTATGTCTAAAACATACTTTTTTCTTTCTTTTTTTTTTTTTTGCTTTTGTAAAAAGTATTGACCTTGCTTCTGAAAAGTTTCTGCCTAGTTTTAACCTGTCTTTGAAAAAGTATCAAGAAAATGCTTTTCAAAACATATTGTGAAGCTCATATGTTTTTCAATCTATGTTTTCTTAATTCATGTTGTGAAACGCAATGCACTGCATTCAGTTGTATCAAATGTGGTACATGAATAAAGCTGAATTGAAAATGGAATTGAATTAAAAATAAATAAACCACATAAATAAATGACATTTTCCCTGAAGCTTGTCATGCTTGACTAGTCCAGGAAGGGGTTGGGCAGCACAAAAACAAGCTTTGTTATCATTATCATTATTATTATTACTATTTTTATTAGTAGTAGTAGTAGTACTAGTAGTAGTAGTATTGAGGCAGAGAGCTAGCCTGTCTAAATGAACCAATATCCCAAATTTGCAACAATACAGTAAAACAATACTTACAAGTTGCCTTTCTTGGTAGCCCCCTGGTAGTCATTTTTTACAAAAAATTGGCACATCAATGGACATCAATCCAAGAAATACTGGTATGGTTCATGGAATACAGGACTTGCTTTTGTGCCACCATCGGTCCAGACACCAAACTTCAACTCTCTCTTTGCAATTCAACAAACTTTTTCCCCATAATTCCTTGGGTCAACACAAGTCAAAGCATAACAACTCATAGTGTAAGGCACCCCTGAGAGCAACTGAGAGATCAATTTTATAATCTACACATGGATCCATGCATTGGGAGTGGAGTGTGTGTGTGTGTGTGTGTGGCAGCAGGGCACCAGAGGCAAGAGTTTTATGACCAGTGACTTTTAAGCAATATTGATAATAATAACTGCATTTTTTAAACACTAAGCAACTTGATGCTGTGGTGTCACTAGCAGTTGCATGCCTGGGAAATGCTGCTGCAGCCCTAACCACCTCTGATATCATCATGATACCCTCGCGATTAATACGACACCTTTTGGAAAGCTTGTTAAGTGAAGTCTTAGGAATGTTGGCCTGATTACAGGATTGCTTGCTGAAACCATTTTAGGATTAATTATGACTTAGGGCTCTAGTTTCACAGACTGGGTGAGGTGGGGGCGCAGCACAGCTGCGCTTCGCCAACTGGGTGTGGCCAGGTGGATTTTGCAAGTTTGGCACGCCGTGCACGCTGGCGCAAGTACTCCGCCATCCCTCCTACTGGCGGAAGGGAGGAGAGAAGGCGTGGAGTGGGTTTGACACAGCCAATTTACTTTAAACCAATCAAATGAGCCCCTGTCCTCGCCTTTAAAATGCGCTGCGCGAAGGCGTAATGAAAGTTTACACAATTGACATGGAGGAAGAGAGCAGCAGCAAAACACACTCAGGACAATGAGGCCAGTCTTGGCTGCTGGAATGTTGCTGGAGCTACCTGCCATCCATCTATCCATCCATCCATCCATTCATCTATCCTTACATTCCTCTTCCTCAGTCCCCTGTCTTTCCATTACCTACCTGTCTCGCATCTCTCTTTTTCCAGCTCTGTCATGTCTGTTAAAGTTATTGATTTTTACGAGCAAATATAAATTAGACTATGAAGCCCCCATTTTTCATGGATGTTTTTACCTCAAAGGATAATCCTCGCCATTTTCATATAAACATGTTTGTTTTGCAACTTTCGACTCCATCACTTACTGATGCAACAGCACACTAGAGATTAAAACAAAATCTGGTTCATGAAAGCTTTTACATTTGCTGTTCTAAACGCCCAGTGTCTGGCAAGGAACTGATGCATTTTACATTTTCAATTTGTGTGGAATATTTATATATATGGAAGAAGAACTGGGTAGTTAACATGAGCAGCGCCAGACACCATGACTGGAAAAAAGACATCACCGTACTGGACACATTGTTTGACTGACAGGTGATCAGGTTGGGTTTCCATTACACATGCCAAACGGTGGCAATCTCCTTTGATCTGACAATCAAATGTGACGGGACAGTCGATATGGAGATACATTTATGTGCTGATTGAGATAGTAGCATTGAATAGTGTTTTTTGTCGGCATTTATTGCATTGTTAATGTGCCTGACATTCTGGAAACCTGCCAACTGTCACTACGAGTGAATCTGCTGAATCTGTCGACACCTTCCCCTGCTGCAACGCTACTCCCATCTCAGTGCACCTCGGTCTGCCAAACTACCAAACTGAGTGCTGCTTTTTGTTGTGCTGCTCGAAACTAGCTCTGTGGGGGGTTCGCCTCACTGTGCCACCCTGCGCTGCACCGGGAAACTAGAGCCCTTAGTCTTAGTGACCAAGGAGTCATCTTCATTACCTCTACCTTTGCACAGATTTAGGAGGTCGTGCTTTATGAAATACTCTTATGCCAAAAATTTAGGAGTCCTTTAGGGGTGACACACCCATGATTTTTAAGTGGTGCTCCAAAATTGGCGAGTCACTTTTAGTCTGAAGATGTTTTGTGAGCACTGGCCCTGATCTATATCTCTGTGAGGATGGTGGAGTAATGTTTATGGACTCACAGTGTTCACAGGACCATTCCAACTCTGATGTCATTGTTAACCACTAATGATGAAGTAAACAGATGGTGTCAGCCCCTACATATTTTGCCCACAGTGGCCCGTGACTCACAGCACTGTTGAGTCATTGTGCCATAACAACCTCAGCCCACTCTGCAGACCAAAGCAAGGCACATTTCAGCAAATAGAATTTTTTTTAAAATCCATGTCACATAACAACCTTGTCAGTAATAGTTAGTGGGGATACAACTTGTGTGACTCCTCCCGTACAGATTTCATTACTGTGCTTGCCTTTTCACCAAGTGGTCAGAATGTCCAAATGACATTGGGAGGATCACAGTCTGAGGATACTTTTGAATTTGAGTCAAACATGTTGTCTTAATAGAGCTCCCACATAGTGACAGTGGGCAAGTCATTGTGATTGTCTTTGGCCATTTATCCTTTGATTTAGAGGTCATGAAACCTAGCTGTTGCTCATGCACTCACATATCCTAGGTGGTCCATGCTTGAGTAACACAGGGCTTATCTCTGGCCGCCAGTAGGGGGCACACAATTAGGAGATGTGGGACATATTAGACCCAGACGGTTGTATGGGTTGGAGGACTTGTTGATGGATATAATTAAATCAGGGCCAAAACTAATTAGCCAATAAATGATCAGTGTCTGCAAAATAAATCATTATACAGAAATCAGTTTTGTATGCTGTAGTTGAGATAGGCTGAGAGAAAGTGGCCTATATGATTACAGCAGTATTACATACAGTACCCCAACAGAATATTGGAAAATACCCTCTCATTTATCATGTTAGCACAGAGCTACAGGTACAGCTACAGGAGATTAAAGTTACCGCACTTTAATGTTGTCATGCCTGCATACGGTTACATGTCTGTCTTGACAAACAGTCTTTGCTGATATCATTGCATCGGTGAAGACTTCTCAGCAGTTCCAAGAAGTGACAGGAGTTTTCACAGGAGGCACAAGTTGGTGTGTTTTCTGCTAACAAAGAATTCTGCAGGTAGCTTTATGTCCAAAGTAGGCTGCAGCTTGGCAATGTTTCACCACATATTTCCCTGTGGAATATTAATTGCAAAAATGAGTCATGAGTGGGTGCTTGGTAAATGAGAAAAAGGGAAAATGGATTGTGATCTGAATGTGATGCGAAGCCTTTCAGCTCCGAGGTGCTTGTTGTACCTGATGATGTCCTATACCACACGTATTAACATTTATGAGACAACTTCACACCGAGCAGCAACACCTTCAGCTCGTCTGACTGTCACTGTGATATACTAAGAAACGGGGCCCCTTAAAAACACAAACCTACTCATGGAAAAAGCATTAATATTAACATGCAATTGTAGTGTGCTCTGAGGCAATTTATGTAATCTAAGTGTGAATAAATAAGCCTGACATTAAGTGATAAATGGATGTTAATGAGTAATCATTGAAGCACAGCAGATATGAAGTCTATGTGCATTCAAATGTGACAACTAATATAAGATGCTTACTTCCTGCAATTCACCCCCTGCCACATGCATCCATAAACAATTAATAATCATCAATTTAAAATGAGCTGATAAACTTAGACCTCCCCAAGGCAATGCCCTCAAATAAAGCCTATTATAGCACAACCCAAAGTGATGACCACGTGTTAATCATGAAATATTATTATTATTATTATATTTTTTTGTTGTTGTTGTTTTTTTTAAGAAAAAAAAAGCTTGAGAGCTGTCCCCAGTAATTGCCTCCCTCTGTGAATCTTCATGCAACATTGCAGAATTTCCAGGAGTGATGTTAATATTTTGTGGCACTGGAAATATCTGATAAAAGGCTAGGGTGAGAAACTTGTCACTTTTTCCACTCCTAGTTTTTCACTCAGTGTTACCTTTGTTGTATTTTGTTTGTAGATGAAATGGCTTAGAACCTGTTAAAAAAAAATGACAGGCTTGCTGGACATATTATTCTGTTCCTGCTTTGATCCCCTCCTAGCCCACCGAGGCTGAGAGGGCTTCAAAGTAGTGCACATCTGACAAAGGACAAAGGTTACCAGAGGCCCTCTCCATGCCCTTCACTGTCCACTAATCAACCAAGACCAAGGCATGGGTCATCAAGGCTCCAAACCTGGGCTGGTATTCACAAAACATCTCAAGGCTGGAGCCTAACTAGCGGCAACTCCAAAAATCATGGGCAAATTTAAAATTCTTATAGTTTGGGGATAAGAGTATTTCACAAAGCATTTTAGCGTTTATGCTCCTTATTCAATGAAAAGTAGTGAAGAGGACTCCACATCACCAAGACCAAATCATAAACAATCCTAAAATGGTTTCTGCAGTTAATCTGCTCTCTAATCAGGCAAATATTCTCAAACTCTCAATGATACTGAGCTTTTAAAAAGTTAAAAGGTTGATCACTAGGGCAAAATGATGATTGCAGAGCTAGCGAAGGATCCTGCAGTGTTTCTCATTCATGTATCAAACTGTAGCGGCCCATGACACTTTGATTTCTGCTGCTGCAGTTTCAAGCTGCTGGGATTTTTTTTTTTTAAATGCTATCATTATTATTGATATTGCTTACCAGTCATCATAAAACTCAGTTGCTTCTGGTGTGTGCAGGCTGCCACGCCACCATGTCCTGCTGCTGCACACACACACATACACACACCTGTCCCAGTGTGTGGCTCCATGTATAGATTACAAAATTGATCTTTCAGTTGCTCTCAGGTGCACATTACATTGTGTTCTGTCTAAGACTGATGCCCTCTTAGCGCTTTAAACAAAAGTGAAACTTCAAATTCTTCAGTTTGCTCCAAGCTTGCAGGTGTTAGTCACCATGGTAACAGTGTTTGTGAACAGTAAGTGGACACTTTAAAGTTGTGGAGATGTGTAAAACTGTCCAACACTTCCAGCTCTCATGGAAAATTATCACTAGCGCAGTGCAAACATCGCCGCATTTTGCTGTTCAACATTAGTTGCCACTGGAAGCTGCTGTCACGGTGTGGGCAATTCATTAACTTACGACCCACAAGACCCCCTTTCTGTGTGAACATGAAATGTCCTTCAGTATTTTAAAGAGAGAGAGCCACTCCCTATCAGCCAATCACAGTGGGCATAGTAAGTAGCCTTGTTCATAAAATACAATGTCATCCATAGCAACAAGGTCAGCCCCATCCTTCCTCTTAGTTTAAGAGTTCTTCCAGTTCCTTAGTAAAAGTTGGTGCCAGCAGTTTTGTGAATTGGTTTGAAGAAGGCCCAAGGTATATAGAGAACTGTGATTTTTTTTTTTTTTCAAAATGTTATTTGAGCAAAATTCCAGTAAAACATTGCATGTTGTCTTGTTGCTTCGTCAACATAGTTGCAGCAATGATGTAACTCGATGTCATAGAACCTACCTTACCTCTCGCAACATGCACAGGCACCTGAAACAAATTAACCTCATCCGAGTCTTTTGCTCCATTGCTGTGCGGCTAAAGATCTCACCCAGGGACATTAATGTTTTCATGTTAAAAAGCCTGTGAGGAAATAGCTGCTTTGAGAGATTGTTTTTGGACGTTTTTAATGGATTGTTTACCATTAAAAATGAAAGCAAATCTGAATTAAAGTAATATAATCTCAAAGCCCAGAGCAGTGTTCTCAGCCAAAGTATAAACACGTTTCTCCCTATAAACCCATGTCTCATTCTCTACTAATTCTACACCAGCAATCTATTTTGTGGCTGAGCTGAGATGTGATCTTTAAAGAGAAGGTTATAAAGGCTTTTTGCCAAGGCCCCATGAGAAAAAGAACTTATTTGATAGCCTTACTGTAAAATCCAATTTTCTGGAAAGCTAGAAAAGTGTGTTTGTGGCAGTATAATGTGGAAAAAGGAGAAAAGGGAGCATCAGTTCACCAAAACTTTTCTTTAATGTTTTCTCTACAACAAGACCTACTTATTGTAATTTAATAAAGTGGCCACTGGCCGCAACACATGTAATATGCAGACATATTTTCTATGCCTCCTTCAGACTTGGAAGCCACACTGTCTCAGAGCCACAGGCAGAGACGAATCTGAAGGAGGCTAAATCTGCTGGGCCGAGCATCAAGTGGAGAACACTTGCCTAATTGCCTAGGCAATGGACTCTTGTTTTACACTAAATGTGTCACAGAGATTTTAGAGTACATAATAGTGGATAAGATAAAATATGTATGAATTACATGTATGAATTACAGAGTTAAGATCATGTGACTAAAAAGCAACAAGAGTATCAGTAGATCATATTGGGGCAACAAAAATCATGTAATTCTTAATAATAACAGTCAGTTAATCAGTTTATTAGGGGTGTAACTGTTCTGGAACCGAGGCGGACACTGTGATACAAATGTCCAACCTCGAGTCTCGGCTCCGTTTCCCATGGTTGTGTGTTCTTATATTTCCACTGCATATAGCCCTATACAGTGGACTGTGAAGTGTATGGACAGTAATTGTTGTGACACAAACATATGATTTGACTGTGCAAGTTGCAAAATATGGTAATGAGATGTAGGAGTGGAGAAAACACACAAGCAAAGAACGATAATCAGGCTTGTCTAGAACGCAGCAGAAAGTGTGTAAACTTCAGTGCCTATAACGAATACAAACAGTGTTTTCCACTACAGGAGCTGACAACAGCTGAGTGTCTCTTGCTCTTACTGCTAGTAATCACTAGCTGTCCCCTTAGTTGACTGAGACATGAGACCTGTGAAAAATGTAATGCTTTTGAAATGTTCCCGCAGTACCGACCATTTCCTTGGTGAAGCGAGCCAAACATGTTGCATAAATGGAGACACTGTGATGACACCCAAACTGACCACCAATACCAGGAACTGTGTTTCACCTGAGTCAGCCTCCAAGTCAGGACAGAACAGGAGTGAGGATCACAACCTGGTGTCAGTCATCAATTATTGACTATACTTGTTTAAAAATTATAGATGGTGGGAAATTATATTCTGCAGTTATACAATATCCAGAGTTGAGATAATGTTACCCTAGTCACGTACAACCTCCGGCTGCAACAAGCTTACACCCATTATTGGGGGGTTGTGAAAAAGCATTCTGGGGGACGCAAGAAGTCCCTACCTGAGGAAAAAGCAGATGAGGCAGGTTGAGGGAAAGTGGGTACAACAAACACATAAAGAAAGAGTTGGTCTGTGTGCACATATATTCTTATTTGTATTTGTATTCCTACACTGTGCTCCCGCCCACTACCTTCGAATACTTTTTCTTTATTGACCGACTTTTCCTGTGCACCTGTCCACAAGAAAGTAACAAAGACAAGTGTGCAAAAGCCACTATAGTGCTAAGTACAATGAAAAAAGTATACGTAACAAAGTAACTTGTGGAGCACAATGAACACCACAGATTGAGCATATATGCTGTAACTGCTTAAGAATATCTGAGGGTGGAATTTTCCTTAGAGCATTCACATTGATTATTCACATTGAATATTTTGAGACAAATGCTGGGTGATGCTTATTAAGAACATTATAGAAACTGAGATGAATATAGCTGCTGGCTGAGTGAGAGGCTCAGTGCAAACCCTAATACATTTTCATGCTTCTTTTATTCGTTAAGAATGGGGTGTTTAACTATTTATGGGATAACGTCATCAATAAGGCACAGCACTGTTCATTTTCTTTGGCCTCTGGGCCCATTGGCCTTGTCAGGTGAGGTCATTATTTGGCTATTTCTTGCTGGGCTCTACATCGTCTCATCTCTCCTCTGAATGTTTTCTTTCCCTCAAGGAGGGGCGCAGTGGACTGGGACCAACACTAATGCATGAATGCTGAAATCACAATGATTTGTCACCGAAATAACACCTCTGCCAGTGAATTGTGACAATTTTGTAGACAATTAATTCTCTTTTGACTTTAAGGAAGCACCCCTCCACGCCATTGTCTCTGTCAGGAGGAGTATTAAACATTGACTGATCCTACCACATCCTCCCAGACCGAGCTGTTGAGCGCTAGTTTGACTTACAAATTGAAATATCTCAGCTTTGGAAATGTCTTTCCAATTCCTGTACAAACCATCATGCAAGGAAACAGAATTCAATTTACTCCCTTATACTGACAGCCTGTTGACCTTCTCTTCTTCCCTCATAATCCATTTGACTTGCTATTGCCAGGCTGCCACCACTTGTACTTACTTTTAAATCAGTTTAAATATCAAACATTCTGTGCTTTACATTCAACTGACTTGCATTTATGGAAACTTGCTGGAGTGTGCAAACATTTTCTTACAAACAACAACAACAACAAAAAAATAATCAGCAGGTTTCACAATATAAACAAACTCTTAGTCGGATGTGGTTATGTTTGTGGGCAGAATATTTGACCTGCTTACTGCAGTTTCCACTGATGAGTGTATCCAGAGCCTTATACTTACTTATCTATAGAGTTCCACCATATGGGCAGGATTGTATCTACAAGGTTAAAAGATTCTTGAATTAATGAGCATCAGCGCCCTTTTTTAGTATGTATGATGTGCAGTTGCAAGATATTGCTGCTTGAAACTTGGGGACTTTATGGCCTCTTGGCGGTGCTGCCTTGGGCAAATCAGTTTCATTCTGTAAAAGCCAAATCCCAACATAAAGCTACATAATCTACACCACAGTGTGTCAATATCAGGCTAGCATTGTCTCACAACTTGCTACTTGAAGCTTGGACTACAGTGCTTTGGTGGGCTCATTTTCATCTTGTGGATACTAGACATCAATCGAAACGAAAAAAAAAGTCAATCAAATCTGACCCAGCATTGTCTGAGATTCTGAGCATTATTGCATTATTGGCCTGGTGGTGCTGTGGTGGGCCACTCAGGTTTGTATTCAGAATGCCGAATGCCAGTGTCAAAATCCATTACTCCCCCAAATTCATCCAAAACAGGCCAGCAGTCAGACGTGGCACATCGACAGACAGACGGAGAGAGCCCAATCCATAGTCCTTACCACGATCTTTGATCATGGGGATATTAAGAGACTGAATTTAAAATTGACAGGAGCTGTGTGGCACAATTAAAACTTAACCCTCAGTCAGTGCATTTAATCATTTAAAACTAACTCTACCCACAATGATTATGTGAAACACCTTTATAGCGGTCATTAAACTAGTAAAACAAAAGTTTTGCCAAAAGGCTTGGAAGAATAGCTCAAATTTCTGTCCCTTCTTTTAAGAAAAAATGTTTTTGGGCAACAAGAAACAGACATTGTACCATAGTAAGTTCTTCTCTTGTATTTTGATTGGCTGAGAGTCATTTTAATGAGTGCCAGTATCTCTTGCTAATGGGTCTCTGACTGCATTTTGTATAAGTATCATTCCAACTTGTTTACCCTAAATAACTGCAGCTAAGATAATACTTATAATGGTTGACCCATTTAATTGTAGTAGCTGATGGACAATAACACTCCACAGCAGCAGCAATAAAAAATCATAATCATTTTACGAAAAACAAGAATTTTATGAAAAACAAGATCGAGCATTAGAAAATGAACATAAAGCCAGTGACCTGATGATTCAAAATTAGGGTTAGGGTTATATACTGGACATTTTGTATGGGTTTGAGTCATTGTGGCGCCAAGATTAACCCTTTCTGTAACTTCAAAATGTCAATAACTGCTTAAGGAAGTGCATGTTTTCACTGGGCATTTAAGCTGGCACCATTATAGACTGACTGGAGGTCAGACCACAGACAAAGTAGTGAACGTCAAATGAAATAGCCATCACCCAAGGTGGACTTTTTGGATTCTGGCAGCTTTTTCTGACCTGAGGCAATTAGTTAACAGTTATATATATTATATATTATATTTGCCCAAATATCAATATATTTTGATAAAACTTTATATTTATCTTCTCAAATAGGTGTAATTGAACATTGCTAAACTTATAACAGCGACTGTTGAAAATTAAATTACAGCTGGTCTACCATTCCGCTAGTCCTGCTTACTCTTGAACTAGGTTTAAAATTTGCAGCAGAATTTATTGATAAACCATGATTTCTTCCATCTTAAATATTAATCCATGCTGGTGCAACCAACCCTTAATATTACCAGAACTACTAGAATTTTTTTCCCCTAGTTCGTATAATAAAAATATAATAATAATAATAATAAAAAAGCTCATGGCCTCTGAATGTCAGAACTGTTTGTAAGAAAGTTTTGTGTCTGGTGAGCTGAGAATTGGTCTAATATATATGATACAAACAATTCCAACTCAGATAATGAGAGCAGGGACCACTAGCTGAATCCTCATTAAGCCTGGTTGGGGTTATTCGGTTACTAATTTGGAGCCAAATACTGTAACAACTGAGAAACCTATCAAGTGCTGTTCACAGCTCACTAACATCACAACAATAAACCTTGCTTCGTATTTTTTCTGATGTATATTTTATCTTCAACATACAATACAGAGCTCGAC
The DNA here is from genome assembly GCA_900302555.1 of Myripristis jacobus. Classification (NCBI taxonomy): domain Eukaryota; kingdom Metazoa; phylum Chordata; class Actinopteri; order Holocentriformes; family Holocentridae; genus Myripristis; species Myripristis jacobus. The sequence continues at coordinate 20,958 of OMLB01062705.1, read as the reverse complement.
AGCATCAAGATGAAGTTCATGACATGCGTGTGGAACAATATATATAGCCCTAAGCTGTTTTAGTCATCAACAGTGAAGGAATCATTCAATTTTAGGGGTGAAGGTAAAGCTATGAAACTTCATCTATTTCTACAATATTTCCCAGAGGCTTTTACATGAAGTATTCTCAGCACTTCCAAAATACACTATATATGGGTCACATGATAGTATGATAAATGAGGAGGAGGTGCACCTAGGGACATTAGTGTTGAATCTTGGGAGGCTGTGGCAGTCCCACGGCGATGTTCGCCGTGGGCTTAGCCTAACTTAACTCTCTGAGGAACTGTGTGACTAATATAGTCTCTGGGTAAAAAAATATTAATTATCTCAAGGTTTCTCCCATACAGGACATGCACCGGGCTGTTTCAAGCAGCTGCAGTGCCACAGTGTATTGTGCATCAGATCATAGGTGTTGGCCTTCATATATTACAAAATGTTTGTGTTACAGGGGAGGGAAATATTAAGATAAAAAAAAAACGACTTGCTTTAGAATGTTGCAGCTCCTTTTGCTGCTATTTTGAATTGCTACAATGCTTTTTGGTTTAATTCATTTCAGGAGAGAAACTGGTGACAGCATTCAGTAATCTAAGTAATTCTCACAAAGCAATAGGGTGAAAGTTCTTTTGATTTCTGTGTGTTTTCTCTTTGTCTTCTTTGTGCAGCTATTATCCCCCAGTCACTCTATATTCCTCTGTTTGTCTGTCTCTGTCACTCCACTGCTTTCTTTCTCCTTCTCCCAACAACAGCTGGTCACCGCACTCCAACACAACACTACAATTAAGTAATACTGAATCACACTCTTTCACTCCGCCTGAGCCGTGTTTGTGTGCAATTGTGTGTGTGTCTGTGTGTGTGTGTGTGTGTGTGTTTGTGTGTGTGTGTGTGTGTGCATGTGTACTACAGAGGTGGCTAGGACTGAATGAGAGTCCCTTGAGAGCCACTGCATATGCCAGTCCTTTTCAGATTAGGACTTGAATGCCAGTGCACAAGAATGTGCTCCAATTTTAGACTCACTGGTGAAAGTCAGCAGGCTTGGAGAGAGGAGCGCTACAGCTGCAAATAGAATGTTAGATTGTTTTTGATTTTTCCGAGCTTTTCCCTGGTCGTAAGAAAATGGCACAGTAATTTAAAGCACAGGAAGGAAGAGAAACCCTCCCAATATGTGTTCCATTTCTCTTTTTAAAATTTATTTTATTATTTATTAGATTTTATAATTGATGTAATTGATCATTAATTTATTATGCATTAATAATTGATCTAAATCTTTATTAAATATCAGAAACATGCATTTCCTTCAATGTAAATCTCTAACTACATTTTATAAAGACTGAAGAAAAAAAGGGAGGAGATACAACCGGTGAGGGAATGTTCCTCTGTCCCCCGAAGAAACTTTCCTGCAAGTTTTTCATTAAAGTTTTGTCTCTTCTCTGGGGATTTTAACGAGTAGCACTTGTAAACTAGCCTGACTAACACCAGACTCTAGAGACTATCTCAAGAGTGTGGAAAGGCTCTTTTAATCTTGTCGGCTTATTACGCAGATAATGAGGGGACTGTGCCCGTGGCGCCCAACGCTGGTTGGATATCGCCAATTTGAAACTAATGAATCACAATCATGATTGTAGCTGATGGCATGTTGAGGCAAGTTAAGGAGCAAGGCATCTTCATTTGATTGGCAGACGACAGGCGCTGTGAATTCAAACATGAGAACCAATAAATTTTTTTTTTTTAAAAATCTGAATTTGAGCGAATATTGCTAAATGAATAGAGCCTGTCCAGACTAAGCAGTAACAGCTCCCTGCTACTTGTAAACCTCTCGGTGTGCAGCGATGCTTGTTTCCTGACTTTGTTCGCTGCTGCTTGTTTCTCTGGTGTTTTAGCATTGTTCAGCAACAGGAGCAGTTTGACAGTCAAATACCATAAGAATACCTGGGAGCTGTTTTGATGAAGACTTGCTGTATTGTAGCTCAAGCTATATTCAGGTATCCATGACAAGCTGGCCAAGTGCATGGAGCCTCTGCAATTCTTCTCAGCGCAAATGCATCCAGCCTGCGTTACCTTTGTCTTCCTGGGCTTAGAGTATAACAGCACAGTATAGGATTTTGGAATCGAATGAATGCTGAGATTCTCAGGTTCACTGACTGTTTCTATTAGATATCCTACTTTTACTCTTGAGTCTCCGCGGAGGTGTGCATATGAACATTTTTCCATGCTGTAAGCTCTTCAGGCCTTTTGTTTAAATCCATATCAGCTACCCACAGTTACACAATGTTTCTGTCTACCTTTAACATTATCTGCTACTGCTACTGTTAAGGTATTTCAGTCGAGGCTGTTATGCTAATTTGCATGATAAAGCACCAGTATGTGATGCAGCTTTCTGAGAATTAAGTTATTTATGAAGTTCTTCTGAAGACATGGATATGCATAAGCATTAGTGTATAAAACAGAAAAGAAGAGCTGCTCTGAATTACAATTACCTTAGCTTTAACAATTAGTGGTAAACCTGTGGTAGAGAAAAGAGCAGAGACAAAATCCTGTTTGACTCATTGTGATGGCGTTCTGCAATGAAGTGAGATGAACTGACAACATAGATGACAATTACTCAACTGAGGAAACGCAGTGTCCCGGTGTAACTACTGCATTAGGTGTTATTTAATAAACAGGGAAACAGGAGAGAAATGTAAAAGTGCTTTCTCTTGTGGAGTCGCAAACATGATTTTATGTTTTATACATTAATATAATGTACAATAAAATCCAAATATCTTTCATTTCTATGCTAAATATAAACATTTGATAGAGACAAATTGAATGTGCGAACTTTTTTTTTTTTTTTTCAAACTGGCTGAGCTGTCAGTTTCATTAACTGTCAAAAATAAATATACAGGCAGCATAACTGGGAAGTGGCACTTTGCATCTAAAGCAGCTATTGATCTCGTGAGCGGCCTCGTGCAGATTGATTGCCCTGATAAGGTGAGATGGCTGTAGTGTGGTGAAAACCTTGGTGGGGCAGCGCAATCGTAAGTGGGATGGAGCAACGCTTCCTCCTCCATTCTCCAGTTATCAGCTGATGGAAGAGGACATCAGAAGGAGCGCAGCGAGTCAACATGTCCTCGTCCATGACGTGTGCCTGCATTTCAAAGAGGGTGTAATATTATAGAATGTCTATTTAACATAACTTTGATCATGCTCAAAAATACACAATACCACCGGCATTAAATAAGATGTACATCAGCTTCATATATATTTTGCTTTGGTTGAGTGTCATGTTGCAACAAAATATACCTTTAACCCTCCTATTATGTTTGGGGTCAATTTGACCATCTCTAAATAAATGATTAACATCGTTTTTTTTTTTGCTTCATATTTAATGAGTTTTCCTAATGTAATGGGTACTACCAGGTAAACATGAAATTCACATGATGATATGTCTTCAATGTCCTGTACACACTTTGTAACGCATCGGTTATAAATAACAAAAATCTGTACTTGGAAATAATATAAAGCCATTATAACACCAAAAATTGGTATTTATAATTAATATTATCATTTTAGGTCAATCATTTAGATTTTATGGTGATTTGCATATTTTTCCATAGTTGCGTAATAGGAATACTAGATGTATATAAGTGGGGGTGGGGGTTATGTTTTATTTAAAGGGCTATTTAGGTAGTCAACAAAGAAACATAAAGTACTTGACACATAAACTTTGGTAACAATTTTAGTTATAATAATTTTGTGGAGGTTTAAACTGCTGGGGTCAATTTGGATGTTTGTAAGGATGTTTGTAAATTTGAACATAACAATAACAGGAGGGTTAAAACAAATAAACAAACAAAAAAAAACCTCTTCAGTCTTCATCATAACATGCACATAGCCAGAAACAGACCACATCACAACAACCCCCCCCTTTCTCTTCCTCACTCTTCACACCCACTGTCTTGCATTCTTTTTAAATGACACAGTAGGCAGAGAGAAGCTCAAATTGGGTGCAGAATTACTCTTAAGGCTGTATTTTTGACCCCCAGGCTAAAAGCATGTGCCTCTAAATCAGCGGCAGTTGAAAGACAAAAAGTAGTTGCTGCAAAGGTTTAGTTAAATCTCCTAACATTTTACCTGGTAACTTAAAGTCGTTCCATTGAAACCTTCATGACAGCCTTATTTTTGCCTCACCTGCCTGTCTGTTCATGAGAGATATTCATTTGGAAAAAAAAAATCTATTTGCATAAAAAATAGATATTTAAGCAATTCAGTGAAGCACAAGGCAATAACTTGAAATGAAGCATGAAAATTGTCTTTGTAGTTATCTAAAGCTTGTGCAGCTTGTAGTAGGTCAGGTGTGGGTCATAGTAACCTTGCAGGATGTGCGCGGGTTGCTTTGGCTGACCGACTAATCTGTCAGTTTATGATCAGATCACTGCTTGTTTTGATAAATCACACGTGGAGGAGTTCTTACATCTTCCCTGACACACAAATATGCACTCATTTATAAGCCACTTTGGTGAATGAAGCCCATAGTCTCTTGTGTGCTGGAGAATATTTTCACAAGCTTTCATGATATGGCTATAGGTTAAATTACTTTTTGTTTTATCCGTTTGTGGTAGACAGTAGCAAAAACAATTTATTTATATAAAAATGTGGTGTTGCTTAAAGTGGATAAGTGATTTATTTCCTTAACTGTTACAGTGAATGACATCTGTCTGTTTCCTCTGCTTCTACAGATATTCCCCTTAAAGGTGGATCCCCGCTGGCATGGCCCTCCTCCTAACCAGCTGTCCCTGGCCCTGCAGCAGGCTCTGGCAAAAGAGCTGATCCGGGCCAAACAGGGCCACATTCAGCAGGGTGGGTTGGCATTTTGCCTCCTACAGGCCATAGCAGCCCTGCTAACCTCTGCCCACGCAGGACCTATTGTCATGGCAATGCACCGCAGTCACGCCCTCTCCTGTCCTCTGATGCGTCAACTTCACCTCTACCAGGTACCTGAAGATCGCACAGTGCCATGATTCATCACATAGAGATACAATCGGGTTATAATATTTACCTTTCTGACTTCTTCCCTGTTCTTGTGCTCCATGCCTGTGCTTCACAGCGCTTGGTGTCCCAGGATATTGCTTTCTCCTCGCTGTTCCTGAAGGTCATTGTGGAGATGTTGACCTGGTTAGAGAACCCAACTGTGGAGGCGGGACCACTGAAGACCCTACTCAAGTCCTTTGCTGGCCAGTATTCTCACAAACACAGGCTGAGTGATGGTGAGTAGCTCGGCAATTCAGGTTTTTAGATGCTGACTGGTTCACTTCGTATCATACATAAATGAAGAGTGTCCCTCTGCTCTTCAGTTCGTGCAGGTTTCCTCCACCTGGCCGAGGCTCTGGCTTATCGCAGGGACACTGAAGTGCCAGTGAGGGCAATCATCGCAATGCTAAAGGCTGGAGAGCGATGCAACGCAGAGGCTGAGCTCATTAGCAAAGGTAATAAGTCTTTATTACTGGTGTCATGGTTTAAATGTGCGTGTGCCTTGATTAAGTATGAAATGAGTGTCTGAACTCTCTGTAGCAACAACAGTAGCCCTACTTATATAATGGTACGGGTGTGGTTCAGTAGCCTCAGACTTGCTTATGTTTTTCGGCCTCTTCAGTGTCTCAGTGGTGTTTTTTTGTACAGTATAGTATTCTATATAATTTTAGAACTCTTCTTTGATCCCAAACAAAAACAGCTTTAGTGGCGGCTGGCACTGGCCTCTTTGAACATGCATATGTCCTTAATGTGCTTTATGCAACCGAGCCAGAAAAGATGTTACCACAGTTAATTTTAGACTTGGTTGCATGAGGACACAATAATGGCCAGCCAAAACCAAGCATGCTGTTTGTTTTTTAGTTTTACAGGGGCTGATGGAGGTGAAGTCACCTTATTTGGAGGAGCTGCTGTCACTGTTGATGACTATTGGTACACAGAATGGGACAGCTGGCCCTGTTGCCATGGTGATCTCACTGCTGCTTCAGGAGAGTGAAGAGCGAGCTGTGAAAAAGGAAATAGATTCTAACAAGTGAGCGACGCAATTCTATTTCCCTCTCAAGCCATGCAAGAAACATTTATATTTGACAGGACTAAATGACAAACATGGCTGGCTGTGACAAAAATAGCAAAATAGCTGTCTCTGCTCGTGCACATGCTTATAGACTTGTATCGGATTTGGTTTGGAGATGTTTAATTGGTTTTTGCAACTTCCCACTGGCTGTACACACATTCACATATCATGAATTGTGAATATCATCGAGCACGGGATTGTTCAAAATGTTGCCTTTGTCAGTGCACCAGCAGCAACATTTTCTGCAGGGCAGTTACACCCTGAGAGCTACTATAAATAGGACAGTGTTTACCAAGTAGAAAACTTCACACATATTCAAGTGATTTGATAGCATAGCTGAATGGGTTCACCGCACTTGATTAACCTGTTCTTTCAGAGGTACATTTTGGATTGTTTTCATGCACTCTGGGAGCTACCTTGGCATAATACACAGTATATTTTTTCAGTAACCACTGATTATGTACGTCCTCAACTGAAACCAGGACTGGAGAACAAACAGAAGTTCTCAGAATGTCTGAGCAGAGAAGTTAGGAACAAAGTACAGTTTCGGTATCATGTACCACATCATGCACATTTAATAATGTTGGGCTTTTGAACCATTATCCAGGTTAAAAAAAAAAAAGAATTCTCAACCCTTGTCTCCAAGCATCAAACAGTGCTGTTAAGCTGATGTTTGACAAATGTAGGCCACTGTCGAGAGTTTGTTCACTAGCTGTCTCATGCAATGTGTGGTTGGCATCTCATCATCCAGTAACTACAAGTAGATTTAGGGAATAGTGCTCTCTTTTGTGCAGGATAGTGTCCACAGTGTAATTCAAATGTAGATCTGTATTTTGTTAGGTTATACTGAACAGAAGGAGTATAACACAGTATATAAATATTTGGAAAGCAAGGGTAACACATAGCAGTTATTAAAGCAAATAAAAATCCCATAACAATTTGAAGACCAGGCATTTTCAGCCCTGAGTGGTTTTGATACATTTATTTTTACTGGCAATGGTCGTAAACACAAGAATACTTGCAGGCCTGCTGTTGCTTTGTGGCATTTGTTATACCTATTCTAGGATGATTAAATATTTATTTGTCAATATTTTTGTTAGACTCTAAATCCATGTTCACAAATTACGCACAAGGTCTCAAAATGTTAGTGCCTCGTGAGAAGTTTTGGGTTTAACTGTAGAAACCGTTCTATCATTGTCTGAACCTAAAGCATATTGTGTCGTCACAGCAGCGGCTTGACCTTGTGTATTATGCCGTTACAGGGGAATTATTATGTTTGACAGCAGATGGAAAATCAACCAAACCAGGTTTTAGATGTTGTAAAGTCAAGTATTGCTTTACACCTTAGATTTGGTTTTGAAGAACCTAAACATTTTTTGTGCAAACATTTCTAAGTGAAAGAGTGCTGTGGCTCTTATATGTAGTGGATTTATTTTATCTTTTGAATGCTGTGGGAATTCAATGGATGTTCAGCACCAGTGAATAACTTTTGAATTTCACCTTTCAGCAGCTCTGAGGTGACAAGGACAGGGCTGAGCTCTGGGTTGCTGGTTGATTGGCTGGAACATCTCGACCCGGAGGTTACATCAGTCTGTCCAGACCTTCAGCAGAAACTGTTGTTTTCCCTCAACAAGGTAAACTAAACTTTTCTGGGGTTCAGGATGTATGTCTCTGTCCTTATCACACTGGAGTAGGTGTTTGCACAGGGTTAGTCATTTCTTTCTGGTTCCTTGTTGCAGGGACGAGGCACCCCTGCTTACAGACCCTACCTTTTAGCTTTGCTTACCCACCAGTCCAACTGGACCACCCTCCTGCAGTGCATCAGTGCTCTTCTCAGCAAGCGGAGAGACCAGAGGTACATTGTTGTATCCAACTCTTTCTCATTCTCTGTCTGAAGTAGCATATTGACAGAATTACTCAGCATTTCTGGTTGTGCCTACTGTTTCCTGATGTGAGAGATGTTTTCTAAAAGTCTGTGTAACTTTTGTCAGACTAGACCCATCATCAGCCCTGGATTTCCTCTGGGCTTGCAGCCACATCCCGCGCATCTGGCAGGGACGTGATCAGAAGACACCTCAAGTAAGATCAAAGTCTCAAGACCAAGTCCAAGATTTCACAGTTTTCCTGCATTTTTAATGAGACAAAAGTCTAGAGTCAGAGGAGAGTTCACTCTGATGTAGCCGATGCCTCAGACTTATCCCTTTTTTGTCTCTGCAGAAGAAAACAGAGAAGTTTGTGCTGCGGCTGAGCTCAGAGGAGCTCATCAGCCTGGTGGACCTGATTCTGTCAGAGTCGGAGCTTAATGGCCGCAACTCTCCCGACGACAAGAGCACCTTAGACCAGGCCTCCTGCTCCCTCATCCAGTCCAGACTGCCTCTGCTACACTCCTGCTGCAACGGAGATCTGGAAAACATCAAGAAACTCTCAGAGTACCTCATCAATTGCACTAAGAAATGGGAGGACAGGTGAGGTTTATACCAGTTGTCAGTCAGTATTACAATACATAACTCTTCAATATTCATCGTTTGAACTAATCCTAGGCAGACACCTTTGTGCTGATGTTTTTTTTTCTCCTCACATTTTCTTCAGTCCTTTCCTCTGTTCCTTCCCTAGAAGACATGTATGCTCAACACATTTTGTCCTACAAGGTTCACCAAAGTGCTCACAGGCCATCCAGTCCAGCACATTGTTTTGTTCTTTCTAATTAGCCCGGATACTGAACGTCTTTTTTTTCCCTGTTACAGTGGGCTGATAAACTTGGGGTAAATCACTAGATTTCCCTTCTCAGTGCAGATGAACTTTTCAGACTTCCTCTGCCAGCCACAATGCTGTGGACCAGGGAAAACTCGATAATTAGGTCTATTGGTGTGAAATTAAAACCAGCAGAAGTCGTCTGTTCTGTGATCTCTTTAAAAGCTCAGTGTATTATAATGAAGCCAAGAGGATTAAGGCTGAAGCTCTAAACTTGCCTGTGTTGTGAATTCCTGCTCTGACTTAGCTGTCAGAGATCAGGGTGCAACTCTTTGTGGAAGCAAAACCTCCTTTCATGAATATGTCTCTGGTTATTAAACCACTTTAATGAGGAAACTTTGGCCAAGGTCAAGCAAAATTAGCTTCCGAATTACAATATTTTAAGTACAGCTAAGCTGTCTGGTAAAATGGTTGCTACTGAAAACATGGTTTGATAAAAAACATGTTGAAAGGAAAGGGTTTGGCCTTGTTGAATAAACACTCAATTGTATGTTAAGCATTCTTCTTCTGGCAAAAGCTCACTGGCAGATAAGCTGGTGTTTATTCCAATTACACATCAACTATTGAACAAGTGGACGCTTTACTTTTGGTCAAGGTCGTTCTGATGTGCTTAATGCATTGCTGTAATAAACTCTTAGTTTGGAGAGAGTGCATCATTTGAGCTTGACAAGAGCCTTAGCTAGTAAGAGGATTTAATGAAACCACAGTGACTTGAAGGGGAATACCTCTGGATTTCATTAATCAAATATGTTATTCATGTGCCCGGTTTGTATTAATTACATCAACTACTGTTCCTTACAGTCAGGACCAGTCGAGAAATGCTTTGTCATGCTCTCTAATCTGTGATCTCATATCAACAAGCAGCTCTATTAATAATCAGTCAGAGGAATTGGAGAAAGTGACTATGAAAATACCCAGGGTAATAATTTGAGAAAGTGGGCACATTAGCTGGCTTGAAACATTAGTACTGCTATGCAAAGGGAGGGAAAGCTCACATGGGTATAAAAGCTCTAACAAACTTTCTCTGGGTCCATGAAGTCAGTCAGCCAGTCACTGTCAATAAAACAGCTCCATGCTACACAACTCAATGACATCGGGGATTAGAGTCTTGATTTTGTTAATAAGCTTCCAGCTTTATGAGGAAATTGGTCATGTTCACAAATAACAACTGAACTGTCTTAAGCTAATAATAACATGCAATTTATTAAAGTGAGTGGCATGCCCCTGTAGTTGCTGTCTTCTTCCTAAACTATGGCATAAACTTTTTTTTTGTCTGTTGTTTTCCTCAGTGCGATGGGCCAGCGCTGCCAGAACCTGCTGCTGCAGATCTACCTGCACTTCCCTGAGGTCATCCAGCACGTGACCCTACCTGACACCACCTTCAGCAGTGGGGGCGCTGCAGATGGCAGCAGTTGCAAGGTAAACAATTTTTGTATGTTTGATAGTTCTGTCCTACTGTGAAAAAGAAGTGGCATCTTGTGTGTTTGTATGCTAGACACATTTTGGTGAGCACAACAACTCAAGAACAAAACATGATGTCAACTTTACACCAAGACCACAGTTTCCCACTATAGATTAGATCATGCAAGTAGATTTTGGAGCTTTAAAGAATATATTTCATGTTAATACCACCCATGTGTGAAGACAAGTAAATGTCTGTGTTGACACTGGCGTCATAAGTGTTTCTGGTTACATTTGAAATATCATGGTAGTTATGTCAAGTCAAGTTCCTCTTTTTGAACAAGTGTGTAAAGCTATTTTTGACCTTACAAATGGCATATGTAAGGTAACATAGCTCAAAATAAGTTGGGTAGAAACTGGTGAACACCACGTGCTCCACAATGGATCAACCCTATCAGTTTCCTCTAGCGCCACCTTCAGGCCAAAATTCCAACTTTGCACACAGGATATCATAAAATAGAACTAGTGGACTGGCATAACTGATAAGTGCGTTCATGTTCCCTAAAGTCATGTCATGTTCATGTTGTAGTCACTGTGCAGATCAAAACACTGAAAAACATGATTGATTCCTGCTTACTAGAAATTATTTCACCATTTCCAGGGTATTTTTTTTTCTTCTTCAGTTACAGATATTGTGACGTATCATCGCTGATTATTTTACAATATATTACATATCATAGAACTGCTTGTATCGTGATTCCGATGCCCCACGTTGGCTAAAATGGCAAATATGATATCTCAAAATCTGTTGGGCAGCTACGAAATTTGGAAAACATATTCCTGCTACTCAGAGGATGAACCCTGTTTGTATCCCAGTATGCACCAAGCCAGCAGGGCACCAGCGGCGGAGGGTCTATGCTTTTTATCATCTACACAAAATGTATTACAGTAATCACAGAGTATTCCTAATTTGTACATACTGTGCAGCTCTACTTCCTGATGGAGCGTTCATGAACAGTGGAGTTCCTGCAAAACATGAAGCTTTAGGCGGTCTTGTCTGGCAGCAAAGATTCAGATCAGGAACAGACTGGAAAGGTTCCAGATAAAAAAAAACAAAAAACTTAATCTTTACAGTGACTTGGTGATGGTAGCAGTAGATTATGTCCTATGACAGTGTGAGCAATATGATCTTGCCCAATTCATCATGTGTCAAACATGTCACTCCAATGCACCTAAACAGCATTGACACTTGAGAAAATTTCACCATAACCATGTCTGTTACTGAGCAGTATCAACTTAATAGAAGAAAAATGTTCTGTCATTAGGAAAACTTTAAATCAACTACATTTTCCACACCTAATCCTCTTGTTTTTAGGGAGAATATGAAGATGCGACTGCGCAAAGAAAATGCAAACTCCTTATTTTGTGATTGAATTCTATTGTAAATGTGTCTCCTCAACACCATGTACAGAGTTTATACTAATTTTATGTTTGTATTTCAGCTCGACGTCCTAGTCCATCGCCTGGTCACGTTGCTCGCTGATACGGGAGACTCAAAGTCGGCTGAGAACCGCATGTCTGATGCCAACCTTGCCTGCAGGAAGCTGGCTGTGTCCCACCCTGTCCTCTTGCTCAGGTGAGCTAAATAGGAATTAAATAGTTTGTATGACTCCAAGTTGCAATGTTTTTTTATGGTTGTACTTTTTTTTTTTTTTTTTTTAACCATATAGAAAATATTTCAACCTGCTCACTCCTTTGTCTTTCTGTTTTTTCAGACACCTGCCGATGATTGCAGGTCTCCTACACGGCCGCATTCACCTCAACTTGCAGGAGTTTCGGCAGCAGAACCACCTGACGTTCTTCACCAATGCCCTGGCCATCCTGGAGCTGCTGCAGCCGCTCGTTTTCCACAGCGACCACCAGAGGGCGCTGCAGGACTGCCTTCTCTCTTTTATGAAGGTCCTTCAGGTGGGCGTCTCACTCACTTTCCAATCTCCAGAGGCTTTCCAGTCGAGTTTAGACACAGCTGAGTGTTTTTATTGAGTTTAAAATCGGAGATCCACAGTGATGTTATTTGATATTTGTGCCGCATGCTCCTTTACAGAACTTTCAGAGGTCTCGTTCTCCGTTGGTCTTCATCAGTAAGTTCCTGCAGTTCACACAGAAGTACATTACGCATGACGCAGCTGCAGCCATTCCCTATCTACAGAAGCACTCCGACATGTTGCAGTAAGTTCCACAGAATGAGTTTACTTCATATAACTTTTTGCAACAAATTTTGTGCCCCTCAAGCTGATGACATGAGCTTTTGTTTTTGTTTGTCCTACCAGGAGCCTGTGCTCAGAAAACCCAGACCTGGTCCAGCTGAAGTCTCTGCTGGCTGGGCTCACTTTGCCGGTGAGGAGCTCCTCTGCAGAGATCGCCGCTGAAGACAGAGATGGTAAAGCACAGCTGTTTATATCGACGTGCTGGAAGTTTTTTCAGGATCTTGCAACGATGCAGTTTACAGAATAAGCTGAAACATGAGAACATTTACAGTAGATAACCAGTTTGCATCTGCTTATGTCTGTATTGTCCTAAAGTGTACAGTGTGCAGTGCAATCTACCAAATATTTTTGTTTTTCCTTTTCCACAGATGATTCATCCACTGGTTCCCTGCCCCTAGTCAACATATCAGCTTCTGTTACACTGACTGCTGCTGACATGACAATGTACCTCAAAAAGATGTCCCGAGGAGAGGCAGTCGAGGGTAACTAAAACACTGCCTCAGCACTTTCACATGTACAAAATCCACAATCGCACTGAACGCTGTGCTGATTTTCTCTCCTGTTTGCCGCAGATGTGCTGGAAGTGTTGACTGAGGTGGATGAGAAGTCTCGGAGGAGTCCAGAGATCATACAGTACTTCATTGTGAGTGACGGACAACGGCAAAAAGAACGGGTCAAGTGCCGTACCTGTACAATGTGTAACGTGCCGGTCACCACCTTTTTGTTTCCGTTTCTAGAATGATCTCCAGAGACTAATGGCTTCCTCGGAGGAGCTGTGTCGCAACATGGCCTTCAGCCTGGCTCTGCGCTGCATCCAGAACAATCCCTGGTAGGTTCACACCTATTCTCAGTTTACCTGTGGAGGGTATCGATACGGTAGCGAAGGCGAGGGAACTGCAGTGGAATGTGGCTGAGATTGACAGAGGGAAAAATACAGATTTTCATCCAGTTGGCATTTTATTTATAGGTTGTAATGTGCTTTGCCAAGGAAAACGTAGACTCTAATCTAACTGACCAGAACTGGGAGAAATGAATGAAAATACACTTAAAATACATTTTTTATAGGATGGGCAAAGTTGGAGATTAGTTGGTTTTTAGTAGATCTAGTAGATGTTGGTTAGTGACGCCGTGTGTTTTTCTGGTACAGCCTGGCGACAGACTTCCTGCCCACCGTCATGTACTGTATGGGCAGCGATAACTTTGACGTGGTACAAACTGCTCTCAGGAATCTGCCAGAATACGTGCTTCTCTGTCAAGGTAAGAATCTGGTTTCTGGTCACGTACTGGTTTGACAGTGGATCCAAGTGACTCCTGTGCTTGTCCTACATTGTTGTCAGAAAACAACCCGTCTTCCTCAGCACATAAATGTTTCAGTGGAGCTTGTAACTAAAACGGGAGTGCGTGTTCGGTATTCATAATCAAAGTGAGCCACACATCCATACATGTGTCAGAGTTGTTTCTTTTCTTTTTTGCATTCTTCAGAACATGCCGACATCTTGCTTCACAAGGCGTTTTTGGTGGGGATCTACGGACAAATTGACACCAGCTCGATGATCTCAGAGTCGATGAAGGTCCTTCATATGGAAGCAACAACATAACTCCAGAGTACAGCTCCTCTGACAGGAAAACAGCATCGTGACCTTCTCTCATTCCAGAGTTAGATTTATTTTTTTAATGCCTTTAGCTCAACCTGGTTTCTGATAATATGACAGACTGATGAAAGTGGTCGCTCTTAAATTTCAGTGACTGAAGGACGTGACAGTACATTTGTAGCAACTGATAATATAGTAACTACAGCCTAATTTAATAACCTGTAATGTGTAAAATCTCCCTCCTAAATGAGTTGACAATTTAATGAAAGCTGTCAGTACAGATGATTTCTGGAGAATGTAATGATACGTTATTACTTTAAGTATTACAGTACATTATATTGATACAGCATTGACCTTTTGGTTGTTATGCACTACTGCTTATAATGAAATATTTGGATTTGGTACCTTATCAGACAGTGTTGCTGTTATATTGGTCAAAAATATGCAACACTGCTTTTGGAGTCATATTCACCAGTTTAATGTCCTTTTTGTAATGTGATGTAACATGTTATATAAGCAGATTTTATTACATCATCAACACTTTTATGGAGGGAAGCATCACTTGCTTCAGAGCTCTGTCAGTGTTTGGACAGTGGCACACGTTTTGCTTTGGCTGCAGATTTTTAGCAGTTTGATTTTTGGGTTAAGCCGCACTTCATTTTTTGATGTATTGGATGAACATATTCCAAATTAAAAGTCCCTATCTGATAGTTGTGGGTCTGGCAGTATGGTAATTATTGTTTTGTTTTGTTTTCAACTACCAAATTTTCCTAATTGACTTTTAAAAAAATTCAAAGTGAGTACATGTTAAAAATTCAGCTAAAGACAAAAAAAAAATTGAAACTATTGATCTCTCACCTAGATGTAGTGCCATAAACACAGCTGCATTTCTTTCTTTTTTTTTAACTGGTCATCCTGAATGGCTGGCAATCTCCTCATATTGAAGTTTACAGTCAGCACTTAAATCTCATGGTCATTATTTTATAATATGGCATTCAAATAATTTGAGTATGTGGACAAAACAAATAGATGTGCTGCTGTCCAAATTCCTATAAATCACACTATTAATTTGTGAATTCCTTCAGTGGCTGAAATGGAAGTTACTGAGGCTTTGTGTAGTACAGTCATGTTGCTTCACTGTAACCTGAACACCACCTGTAAACCACTGTCGTGTGTTGAATAAAAAAAAGCTTTCTGAAGTTTTTCTTCTTTTTTTAATTTTAATTTTTTTTTTTTTTTTATCACAATTGGAAAAGGTGAGCCATGTTGCAGATTCCAGTAATTAACCAGTGGTTCACTGTAGAAGTTTTAATGCTTAATTTTGAAAGCTGTTTAGTGTTGAAATTGTATAGTTAAAAATGAAAGAAATTTCCCAAGAACCAATTATTACCCTTCATTTTAATATTTCAGCACTTTGAAGGCTGATGGGTGGGTGGGGGGCAGGATAAATGGAGCGAGGCCTTGTGCCCTTTCATTTCATTCCAATAATTCTTGGATCCTGATAAAACTGGAAACAGCTGTCATAGGTGCGCTTGCTTTTCACTGGGGTGTAGCAGACAAATTAAAGGCATGATGCGCATGCTGTGATGGAAACCATTTTGCCATGAAAGTGTGAGTTGTTTTGCCCAGTGCAACTGACTTCATCTGAAAACCTCTTGATGGAGTCAAAAGGATAAGTTAACCGATGTGCAGGCATGCCGGTAAACCGGGAAAGTGGTCGTTCCTATTTGTGCTAAATTAAGCATGAGGGTAATTGTTCAATCACACAGACCAAAGGGGCCTTTGAAGACACGATGTGGGTAGGCCATTTTACTGCACAGACACTGTTGCTGGTGTTTTGTTACACAAGAGAACGTGAAGAAGAAGCTGCTGTGTGGAGAAGGCTGGATCCTCTGAGGGTGCGACATGCCCACACTGGTGGGTCAGTGGAATCTGTCATTCAGGTCCAACAGGCACTCAATAAGTGACTGACAATGACTGGAAAAACAGTCCGTCTTGTGGAGGGCAGCCCCGCGTCTCTGCGTGTCCTCTCCCTTTTAAAATGTCATACAGTAACTTTGAAAAACTCCCTGCAAGGGCTGAGCCACGGACAAAATCATACATCACGATCTCTGACTGACTGCCTCTGTTTTGATATTTTGACAGTGTTAGGAATGTGTTTTCATGAGATATTCACAAACAAGTGATTTTTCAAAGAAACAATCATGTGGATATGATGACCAAGCAGGTAGAAGCAAATAACACAACAGTCTAAACTTGCATCCCATTACAGTAATGCAACCTTTAAAGTACGAGAGACAAAACAACACTTCACAATCCAAACATCCAAACTCCAAATGAAAAAACCACCAAATGAAAGCCATCTTTATTTCATAAATTAAGCAACAGAAAATCTGTATATATTTAGTGTCACACGTCTGGTTTTAGCTCATTGTGAAGGCTGACGGGACCGATGTGGTGACAGCATTCAAGAGAGGGATTCAAACCCACAACAGTGAGTATTTCCTATGTTGCCTTTGACTACTGAACCATCAGGATACCCCAAAATCTTCAATAAATATTTATTCATATGTTGTGTAACTCCAACAAGATACATCCTGTCCTGCTGCCAGCACGCACCATCCCTGCTGACCTCCCACTGCTGTTTCTGGGTGATGTGTTAATTGCACCTGTAAGGTGTCCTATAACTAGCTGAAAGCTCTGTTTATGGTTATCCATCAACTTACTGCACAAGTCTTAGCAGCCTGGGCTCTTGGTCAGGCGCCAGTATCCCATTGGCTGGGCAGCAGTGAGGCGGAACAGAGATGAGTGACAGCTAACAAGGAAGTGGTGGGAGGGGGGCAGGCTGTCGCTGAGTGGTGTGATGGACCACTGACAAGTTAACAACCTCTGCCTTTATTCATCATACCAGTCGGGATGCCCGCAAAATGCAGCTGGCAAGAGCCTCTAACCCCTGCATGTGAACGTTTTGCTTCATGCACTCTCCCTACTGGCTATCTCGATGGTGCAACTTGGGTTTGTTGGTTTGTAAAATGCTGTTTCTCAATCCTGTGACGGCGCTCGCTGCTTCACCCTGGTCTTCCTGCTCACATGGAAGTGGACAGTGAACGCGGAGTGAGCAGGAATGTGACCAGCGGAGGTTCCCCGGTGTCTCGACTCAACCAAGGGAGGGGCTGCGATGTGCTGCTACCTGCCCGTGCACATCTGTCTGCTCTCCGTCTTCCTCTCAATGGCACCCTCGCCTTAGATCATCTCCTCTTCCTCCACGCTTGAGTTGCACTTGGCTTGCGTGGAAAAAATGTGGACCGTCTCTCGCCTCTCTTCTCCCTGGCACTTTGATGTCTGAAGTGTGATTGCACTTGGATTGTGGCCGCTTTCCCTTGAAGGTTTTGACATGAAAAGCAGGCTGGGCTCTCAGGTTTATCCCATGGCCAGTGATCCAGGACTAAAACAATCAGCCTGCTCACTGTGGGATACTATTACCGGGGAGAGTGAGGCACCGAGCATAGGGGCTTTCTCAGCCATGAAATACACTATTCTTTGTCTTGCCTGAGTTACAAACACATTTTAGATGTGATGATTGAATTATACCAATTCTTGAAGCCATTAATAGATTTTACTTTGAATTTTGTGCCGGCCGTTTACACTAAAAGTCATGCAAGCAGCCGGCGAGCACATTCCTGTTGTATTTGCACAGAGGTGGAAGAGCGAAACTATTCAACATTTGTAATGAATTAAAAAGAAATGAGGCTAGTAATTGTAGTTAAGATTGACCCAATCTGATAAGTATGGTAATGTGACATGTCATTAACAGCAGAAGCACAAGTGACAACCCTTAAGCTTCACTTATACTTTCATTAAATATTGATCTTATCTGTGCTCATTGCTGTTCCAGCCTGCAAATTACACCAGATAGATATATTCCCATGACAGTGGAGCTAACGATAATCATCCATCTTTGCATGACATTTGGCAGAACTCTTGTTTTATGAGCTCAAGTGCCATTCTAGTGGATGAGTAATGATATTGTGCAGCGTTCACCATCTCTATCATGTCAGGTCATATCTGAGCACACCCTGCGTCGAACGGGATAATTAAGCCACTTCAGCCATGTCCTTCAAGGAAAACGGGGAGTAAATATCCCTTATCATACATTTATTATATCCTATAATATGATTCAGATTTGAGGTCGCAGGAAGTGTTTGTCCTGCAACAAAAAATCTTACAAGAGGAAGGGATCTCTGCTTAATTGCATTAGCCTTTGTAACAGTTTGGGAAGTGATCAGGACATCATCAGGATGTCAAAACTATCCCATAAAAACCAGGTTAGATCGAGTTTTGGCTCTTAGAAGCAGTAATTGGCTTTTCTTCCCGCCTACTATTAGGTGTTTTCAAACTTGAGAATCATTGTGTTACCCAAGATCTGAAAGCATGTCACATATCCGGTTGCAGGGGGATTTCACATGTCCCTTTCCCCTCCACTCCTTAATGAACGAACGCAAGCTCAAACAAGTCCGTTTCAAGCTAAAGCCAGTAATGGATGACGGGCACCCCGCTGGTGGCTTGTTAAACTCACAGGTAATGTGCATTTTGTCCCTGCAGTTTAAGGTCTGCTAATGATACTATGATTGTCACTTAAGCTGTGGATCTCGGATGTTGCCTCGTCATCCAGGGAGCTAGAAATACCTGAGAGGCACATAAGGCCTGGCTTTATCCATTACTATTGTTGTCTTAATGCCCCCCTTCAATTATCCACAAGCAGCTCTTTTGAGCGAGGGTCTGCGGCTCATGTCGGAACCACCCCCACCGGTTTTTCACCAATTTCTTCCCTGATTATCTGGATCAATGGGCATTAAAGGGCCCAGGCACAGACAAACACAGCAAGATAGGTGGGAGGAGGGGGGGGGGTTTCTACTTTCAGACAGAAATCCCTCTGTCTACCTGTGAGCCAGGGACAAGCGGAGACGGCTATTCAGTCGTCAGTCCCACCACACACAGTGTTTGTTTAGCCACTGCTAAAACAAGACACTTTTAATCTATTCTCCCTTTTCCCACAGAGCCGACCGACCCAAGGAATTATTTATTTCTCTCTCTGTCTCTCTCACTCACACATGCACCCCTGATTGCATGTGGACATAGACTGGATCAATATGAATGTACCAATATTGTGGGCTGATATTGGTCATTAATTAAAAATCAGGTATTACATGCTTTATTTCCTCCTGATCACAGCTACATAAAAAACTGTAAACATACATTTTTTCTATAACTTATTTTCTTCAATCATGATATGTATGCCAAAGCTGCGGTGGGACACGTTGCCTTTAAAGGTGCTAACCATGTCAGCCTATAGCATGGGTTGCAATGGAAACTTTTAGTGTTACATAGTCTAAAAGTTGTTTTAGAGAGTTTTCTATGCTGCCAACAATCAGTTTCTCTTCTTTTCAGTTTTTCTTTTTGTCCACATTTACATAGAAGTGAATATCGGCACACAATAGCAACTTTCAGCAGCTTCCCTTCCAGAGGTGTCAGTGTTGGCATCGGCTTTCAGAAACCCAAACTGGTCAAACCCTAATCCTGACCTCTTTATTACCTCCACGCGGGCATTAATTTGGTGTTTGAACAGGTGCAGATGAAAGAGCCACAGGTGAGGCGGTTGTCGTCCTCGCTCCTGCAGAGGAATGACCGGCCTGTGATTCAGCTCAGCTCCGCGCAGCCGGCTCTGACCAGCTGGCTCCTGCCGGGGTCCTCGGCTGATCAAAGCCGCCGCTCAGCCCGCCGGTTTTTAGCCGTGACAGCCCTGACAGCGGCGTGTTTTTGCCGCCGTCTGAACTGACGAGCAGTTAGTAAGATGTGTTGTGAGGTGATGGGTATCTTTGGATTAATTGACACACCTGGGTTTCATTCATGTGGACAGTGCTCATGATCATCTCATCACAGCTCCGTCAACGCTAAGCTACAGCTGCCTTGTTAAAAAAAAAAAAAAAAGGAAAAAGGAAAGAAAAAGAAAAAAGAGGTGCTAATAAGCCTCCTGTCTCGGCTGTTAATGTGTTGAGACACAAAAGTCCCGTGCAGAAGCTTTGGTAACACTTTATAGTCTATGACTAACACATCTATAGCGCTTTGTATGGAATTTGACTCCACTCAAAAAACACCTTATGATGAGCACGTTTACAGGAATGCATAATGCTGCACTCACTGATAGATCTTCTTAGCCTTTGTGAAACATCATAGAAGTGGTGAATCATAAGTACATGTTAGTTATGTATGAATTGTTAACATGAGTGTTTTATTAGTGTTTCATTTCACAAACTCACTGATTATCATGTTATGTTATTTTGGACTATTTGACAGCAGAATACATTGAATCCTGCCTTATGTTCCTCACAGTCAAAATTAATGTGTATTCAAATAAGTCAAACATTTGAATGAACTGAATTTTACTTCACTGAAATGTTTTCTTGAAGGTTTTATTTAGATTGAACTTTTCTGAAATGTAAGAAATTCACTCCTGGGTTGAACTTAAGTGCAATGTTACGTGCGCTTTTGTGCAACTCGCTCCTTTCCATTTTATAGGAGCCGATACTTGGAAAACGTTCTTTTGATTTGTTGAAGTGAGCAGGAACCCGGTTCTGAAGGTTTCTTATGAGTCTGAGTGTGATGCTCTTTCAAAGTTTGTTCCTCTCTCAAAACAGAACACGATTTTACCATCAATAAAACGTAAATAGTTGTGAAAGATGCACTTTTCCCGTGACACAAATAAAGTATGTTTCTTTTCATCACCGACATATTGTGGCTTTAGCTCAATTTTAAACGATATCCAGCTGTA
>OMLB01062704.1:0-14039 GCA_900302555.1 Myripristis jacobus | reverse complement strand
AAATTTGCACTATAGCCATCACATATTTCTAGCAACTAGTTGGCTGAAACACGATTTTATTTTAAAATATAATCATTTGTTTCTAATGTATAGTCTTCAGAATGACACAGTGACTCAATAGTTGGACATGCTATATTATTAAATTTTCTTCAGGTGAATAGCAGCTCAATATGATTATATAGATATGTTGATAAATGTATTTTATTATAAATATATTGATAAGGCAGATCAGCCCACTAGGATCAGGAAAATGACACTTGATTGAAGAAAATTCTGGAAAAAAAAGTTGATTAGCATTGGAAACAATTTAGGTTATCACTTTCCATAGGCCCCTTATAATTAATTAATTTATTAATTTTGAATATTCAATTCTATAGATTAAGTGACTTGTCAGAGTGGACAATGTTGTGCCGTATATATGTATATATGTGGATATGTATCTTACACATCTGTTTTGTATGTTTTCTTCCATCTCCAGACTGACTGATTGGAATGATCCGGTTATATTTATTTCCAGCTCTTGGAGGTAGGGCTGTTCCAGGGAAGAGCTTTACCTTGAAATATGATGCCTGTGTGGAGTGGCTTAGCCAACTTTTTGTGTTTTCTGCCTCTGAATTTGTGCATTCTATGCACTATTTGAGCAAATTAAACATCATACTATTATATTTGTGATCTCCATTCTCTCATTTTTGAATGAACTGTGCAGTGCTAATGCAGGACAGATGCCAAGTAAATGCATGAGGAGTGACTTCATGCTGTCACTGTTCATGTTCTTTGTTTGACTTTGTTGGCAGCATCTAGCCATTAATATCCCTGGACTCATACACAGGTATTAGATTAGCCACTCTGGTCGATGACTCGCTGGTTCAATAAAAAAGTGGAGGTTGCAGGTGAACTTTGGGACTTCACAGCCTCTTTGCCCTGTGGACTAAAGCGTGCTCTCTGTCTCGCTCTCAGCTTCACGCTGAGCAGAGATAATGAGTTTGCTTGACCTCAGTTTTAACATCGATCCAATAAGATTGCTGGTGTTGAGCCTGGGAGTCGCAGACCTGAGCAACAAAACATATAGCCCTGAAACAGGAACACTGCATGCTTACCAATTACTATAATTATTAATACGATATCATCTTCATGATACTGGTGGCGAGACAAGGACATTCAGATGGGCTGTCTGTGAGGAAAACTGTCACAGAAGCTAAACCCACTTCCACTCAAGTTTAGCCAACTTTTTTTTTTTTTATTGTCAGAACACAGTAAGTTAAGATAAGATGACATTTTAACTGTCCCTGAGGATAGTGAGGTTCAGGATAAAATGTTCAAGATATTTTCCTCAAACCTCAGAGGAACCTTGCTGCTTCACCAGCTTATGTGAGCAGAAAGCGGTCTGCCAAACCTCAGGCATCGCAAATTTTAGGAGCACTTGCAAGCAAACTATCGCCAAACTATATTAGGTAGGTAAAACAGGCACAAATAATTTATTTATTCATTTCTTTATTTATTTTTTGATTGAATTCTTTAAATTGTATTTATAGGACATGTAATTTGGGACTGTCATTTTGTGCAAAGATGCCAGGTGGCAGAAACTCCCAAATGCAGATTCCCGTGATATGATCCTGTGGTGTCTTGGCTGAACATGTAATAAGCAAGTATTCCCACTGTTGAAAATATTAAGGCAAAAGAGAAGACATAAGAGAGGCTGCTTGCATCCGGTAGTAGCTGTGTTTGACATAGCTTTACACCAGCACCAATAAAAGAAGAGACAGTCTTTCCAAACATTTGCTTCTTGGGAGTTTTTAAGGGTCCAAGTTGTCGTTCAATTCAGTTGTATGTAAGAACTCCACTTCATCTCCTCTTGGTTCCCGCAATGCTGGGCAGTCACACTGCAGCATTGCTCCCCATCCTGATGACAGACAGAATACAAACAATTTTCCTGAGCAGCAAATACTGTGAAAGGTTTTTGATAAAACATTTGAATGGTTTTTAGTGACTCATTACACTTACATGTTTCAAATTCACTCTTCATACATAAGGTAAAAGTGTATTTCATTTTACCTCCTCTTCATCATCAAGCACTGGCTGTTTGGTTTGATTTGAACCACTGGACTCTTTGCTCTTGGCTGGCACGCTGCCTTGCTCCTTCACACCAGGAAACATTTCTGAAACACAGAGTTCTTCAGTTTTACCTTTCGTTCTCATGTGGACATCATGCAGACAAAACCAATGCATGGCTATATCAGTGATGAGGGTGTGTGTGTGTGTCTGTGTGTGTGTATGCATGTGAACTGTAGCTTGCCAGGTAAGATTAGTTAGTAAATTAGCAGCTCACACCAACAGTTCCAAATCTCTCACAATTGGGCGTGAAATAAACATTTCAGCCTTCACCTCATACTGACACTCCATCAAAACAAATCTCCCAGGGAATGAAAACAGATTAGACAGCTTGACTGCATCATTTAAATCCATTACTGAATTTCATGGAAATAGGTTGATTTAATAAGAAAACTGTATTGCTCTGGAATAGTTTAAGTTGTCGTTTTTTTATGCTTGATGTATATAAATGACACATTACAATAAATTGTAATAATCAGCAATCGACAGCATCCGTCCATTTAGTGTCCAATGATGGTCTAAATGCTGTTTCAGGGGCTTTAACATCTTGAGAAGAACACATTTCTAGGGAAAACACTGAACAATGAATAATGCACATGGTCATGGTTGAAGACACTGAATGTTGGCACAGAACATTTACTATATATTGGCAAGTTCACTCCAAAAATTCAGCCTTTGTGTGCTTCAGCCTTCAAAAGCCATGCTATGCACAAAATATTTATTACTGCGAATTCATCCACTCATTACAGACGATTTGTTCAGTCTAGAAATTTAGTGCATGAATCATACACCAGCTCATCCAGAAAACTCAACCTTGTATGACGACGTCTTAAGCATTCAGTAGTTAAACTGTCTTAAGTGGTACTTCTTTCATAGGGTAAAAAAAAGGTAACTGCTGAAATACTCACCTAGTCGAAGGCAATCATTGCCTAATAATGATCTCATTCTTTCAGACGAAGGGTCATTTCTCCGTCCGGCGGCCTCAGTTGTTGCCGTGGTTGAAGTGCTCCAGCACAGTGGAGTTAGTTCTCTCAAACAGCCACTGCTGGCTGGGAGAGCTGGGGTCACAAGTGTTCATGAAGACACGCCGCTCCGTCGGACTGCTGTCTATACAGCTGTTACTGACCGGGTGATACAGGCTCTTATCCTGCAGGAAGGACAGAAAGAAAGAGGAATGTCCATTGTGGTCCTTAGTGAAGAGAAAACATAGTAACGTTAACCAGATAACATTAAAAATACATACACAACAAGGCACACAGACCTCTTCCAAGGTCACAGCGGGAAGACAAGGCCCTGCTTGTGCTGAGCCATGTGTCCTTCAGGCGATACTGTGGTCACAGGACTGACTCTTTCAGCCAAACAAGGTGGAAAGTTGGTCAGTGCTGCCTTGAGCAATGACCAACATTTCCACCAGGTTTTGTGATGTTATGTGGAAGTAGCTAGAAACTACAACAATGACTGCATTAAACCCACTCACTGCCACCCCCAGAGGAGCATTTTTTGCCCCCTTGATCAGATTTTTAGTCTATTTCCATTTACTGATAAACACTGAGTTTGCACCAGTAATTTTTATTTTATCATAATATACCACATGTCCAAATTTGTTTCCACTATGGCAGCAGTGTGTACTTTGTTTAAAAATTCAAAATGGACAGAGAGATAGATAGATAAATAAATAAATAAATAAATAACTCAATTCTCTCACCCAAAATACACTGGAAAGATTTCTTCCATTGAACTACTCCACAAATCATCTGTGGTGGTCCACAAGGGAAAAGTAATCACATTCACATCTTAAAATGTCACAGGAATGAACTTTCAAGGGGAATTTTTGCCCTAAACCCTGGACACCAATTATGTGAGGATCATGACCAATTTGTAAACTCCTGATTTGGCAAAGTATGGCTAAGTAAAAACATTTATACTGAACATGCATTCAAAACTTCCTCTAAAACTCTTCTCTAGATTTCAGTTGAAACCTCTTGTTCTCGCACCACAACACACTCAGAACTGGAAGTTTTGTTTCTCTGAAAAGAAATATGGCAGATTCACATGTGATTAAAATCACTGGTGACCTCTGTAATTAGTGTAAATGAGTAGATGTCCCCAGGTGATAATAGTGAGGCACAAATATGGTCTAAGGATGCAAAGAAATGGAAAAACAAATAGATGGTAAGGCCAGAAATTGTCTTTTCATTTAGAAGTTCCAGACAGTTTTCATCATCTTCTCTTGAACAATGCTTGTCCTCATTTCACACAAGAGACATCTCAACTTTCTTTTTGCCGCTGTATTTAGATGGTTTTGCAACACTGATGCAGAATGTTGCACCAATAACTATTTGACGTCAAAATGTTTGCTGGATATTCATGAATCACTACGACAACACAATGCAGAAAGACACGTTTTGGTGTGTGATATGGAACACAAACTGACAGACATTTGTTGCTTCTGAAAACTAATAACATGTTCTTGAAAAGAAACAGAATAAAGACACAGTCAACGAGAGCTTATTAAGTCTCCTCTTACGGGGATCCCTGCTGAAGAATAAATAAGCACCAAGTCCTTTGAAATTCTCTCTTTGATATTCTAAACCAAACGGGCTGAGTCTGTGGTGAGAATTATGTCTTAAAGAGAGAGTCTGGATGTTTCCTTACATTCAGTACGATGATAACTAAAGCTGTGCAAATTCATTTGAATCTCGAACTGATCTCCTCAGTTGCAAAAACATAGTTTTATCTGTTTTGTTAATTACAGTGACAGTGCCTTTAAAAACAGTTTTGCTTTATGTTAGAGAGCAAGAGAGAGGAACGGGAAAATGTCCAGGCTGACTATTATGTGCAATGAATGGACCTTGAATGTCTCCTTACATTCATTAACATTCAGTAACATTAACATTCAGTTCAAATGTTTATCAGATGGCTTCCATTAAGTAAATAAAACTATGTGGTACACTGTGCATATTATCCAGTAACTGACCAAACCCTATGGTGGTAATCACACTGGCAGGCAGCAGAGGAATACCTGACATGTACCTGACATGCGCTCTGTGCTGAGCTCTGTGTGTCGCTTAAGTTGAACTTGATTCAGCTTGAGGCTGAAACACTACTTTTGTCAGTGTCAATTTGATGTAACCTGACCAATCAACACTGTAAGAATCTAACAACTAGCTGGACAGGCCCAAGCACAGGGTTAACATTTGTCACTTAAGCTTTCAGAATTGCAGTGATTGCCACCTAAGGCTGCTTTTACATGGTGCAACTGACATGCAACTAAGTGCCTGTGTCCACTTGGCTTTCAGATACTGAGACATACTGCTGCTATCAGGTTTGGTTCCACATTTTTCTACTGTTGACAATGATAATGTCACCCAGTCTACAGGTCCCATCTCATCTACTTTGACTGGTCAGTATTGCAGTATTTCTTTGGTTTGGGACTATCCACTCTAGCTAATATCTTTGCTATGGAGTCAAGGGATTGGACAAAGAAAATGGCAAAAATGTGGTGTGAATATTAAAATGTCAGCAGAAGAGCCATCCACTGAAAATGATGAATTTGGCATGGAATGTTCCATGTGGGTATAATGAAGTAGCAAAAGTAAAATTTGGATTTGCAACCTGCAACTACTGTATTTGCATGGATGTTGCACTGTAGCCTACCAACAGCAAATATGGCTGATACAGCATTGATAATTGAAAACTGAAGGTGCAGCCTTAAGTGCCACCATAATGTACCCACTTCTTTCTTCTCCTTACTTTTCTGTAGCGCCACAGCTGGTTCCCCCTCATGCCGTGGCAGTCGTACAGGGTGACGGGGCTGTTGTGGGAGATGGCGTCGAAGCAAACCTTCCTGGTGTGCACAGGGTCGCCCACCCGGATGTCCTCCCTCCAGCCAAAAGTAAATACCTGTAGAGCATGTTCCACCCCACATTCATTAACATAACTGCGGGAAAAAAAATCATCATCATGTTTGGAGTGAATTGCTGGTTAAATTATATGAACTCATTAGTCATTAATATAACGAGTATTTAAAATGTTTTTTCAGATTGCATGTTTGATTTTGCAGTTTTACATCTTTTTGTTGACTTTTGAGCCTGGTGTGATGGAAGCGCCACCTTTTGTAGGAGACTCATCCATTTATCTTGTCCCTGTTAGATGGCTGCTAGATAGTTGACCGTGCTGTGGGCTGTGTAAAATTTGTTATCATTCATTCTGTAAACACTGGGAAAGCAGACAGAGGAAGGTGTCCATATATTTATTTATTTATTTATTTATTTAACCTTTATTTGTTAAAGAGGGACAGTGTACATTAATAAACATTTTAAAACACAGTAAAATGTAAATGCACCCAATTATAGCCAAAAGGCTAATTTCCATTGGTAGTCCCCCTGCCAGAAGGATTATGTATATTAGGAGATACTGTACAAAATATATGAGCCCATACACTGTCTTCAGAAATGAGCACTAAGAATAACATGGAAAACATTCTTCTCAGCCTTTATTTCTTCAGTCAGGTGTCCACAGTGTTTATCAAGTGAACCATCTCCAGACTGGTTTATTTGTTTATAACTCTCTAAAAAAAGAACCCTTCCCCTGATTTTTCATGACATTTGCGTAAAATTATCAGTTTAACAATTACTCCCACATAGCTCTTGTCTCCTTAGCCCCCCTCATTCTCGTATTTTCCCAATCTCAGTTTAGTATGGAATTCAAATATGGAATTCTTTGCCTTTACATTTCTTGAATTTGTCTCCACAGCAGTATAAATCTCTTCTCCTAACTAATCAGTATTTTTCATATGGACTGCCTATTTAAGTTGGTCACACCAATATTTTCCAAGTCCTAAGGCCTTTTATGAATATGAATTTATCTGTTAATGATAGTGAGTGTCTTATGACCATGACTTAATTCACTACAACTGTGTAACAGACAGGTATTTATGGGATATTATTGTCAAGTTCTATGCTGCATTATGTTTCTTTTTCTTTTCATTTTTTAAAATTATTGGTATGACACAAGTAATTTGTGTATGAATACTTCCAGTGATATGCTGCCTGGAGAATGCCACTTTTCAGGACCCTTGATGGTTTTGAAGCAGTTCTCCTTCACATTTCCCTGTTCATTTTATTTTGTATATTTTATAAAGTCTCTTATGTATAAATAAACAAACCAAACCAAAATGCTACCACAATCTGACACTGAAGGTCTGCCGGGAGGAGCATCAAAGGGAAAATTGTTAAAAAAACTGTTAGAACTGTTCTAGTAACTTGTATCTGTAGTGGATTGCTTTTTAGTCTTTGGTTTTGGTATTTGCTTGTTTGCCAAATTTCAGTTGTCCTCCAGTGTATATAGTTACCTGTCCATGCATTTTTGATCAGTTATTTGCCAGTTTAAGGTTAGTGTTAGGAGCATTCCTTAATTAGTCTGTGACATCTTGCTCAGATTTCTACAACCACTCTAACACTCAGTGTAAAAAGCTAATATTTCTCCTGCCTGTCTACTACAGCTCCAGATTTGCATGCCTGACTGATCCCACTTTGGTCCCCACTTTGAATGGTGAACTGAATGGTGAACACTCTACATCCTCTGACTGAAAATAATCATTTCAGTTTCAGGCCCCTTTTTTGATTACTATAGTTTTCCATTTGCTTCGTAGGCTATTTTATTTTTACATTTATTTTGTGTATATTTATGTATTTATATACTTTAATTTTTCGTGTTTACTGTCAGTGACAGTGCACTTTTGTTTGGTTATGTTTTCTTTTAAAATCTGTTCTCTCTATTTATTGTTTGTATTTATTGGCAGCACATGCAGTTACACACAATTGCAGTTGAAATGCACTATATAAAGTTTGATTGAGTCTTCGCTGGTAGAGAAGGAAAGGGTAAATAGGTAAAACAGGAAAGGGAGGAAAGGTTGCTGGAGGGAAATGGGACCTCTGGGAGCTGCGGAATGTGAACTGGCTATCCTCTCTCCTGCTTTGGCTGTGAATCAATTATAAATGTAGTTGCTTACACCACTGACTTAATATGTGCACCGGGCTGTTGAAGGTGTCCAGTGGATGTTGTCCATCCTGATAATGAACCTGTCCTGTGAGATTTCTGCTAGAAAACTGTTAATCCTCCAAAAATTATGCTGTAGTTCCAGTGAAAGGTTAGGTGAGTAGTTAATGTGTGCAAAACAAATATCCATGCATCTGAAATGAGTCCCATTCTGCCCTAACAAGGCAAACAGCAGAATCTATTTGTATATTTCAACAGGACAAACTTTACAACTAGTGTTTACATTTTATATTAACACACAATACACCCATAAATACCACTACATGATATTATACTTCCAATGCAAACATATCTTAAGGTTAATGAGTCATTTATCCTCACATTCAGTGTTAACATTGTTTCTGATGGTCATCAACTTGTTTCCAAAAATTTCTTCAATCAAGTGTTCTTGAGCCTAATGGGCTGATCTGCCTTAGTCTGCCTTTTTTCAACATTTTTATACTTAATCCCAGAATAATTCCTGAAATAAGTGAAACTGTGCTGGAAACAAGTGGGATTATCTCAAACAAACCTAGCTGATGCTCCTCACCTGCCCGTGGCTCCAGCTCGTCTCACTTCGCCCCTTCACACAGCTCTCCAGGCGGAGGGGACTTCCCGACACAAAGTATTTGCTCTCCATACACATGTCACTGCCTACATTACGCAGCTGAAACACACACACACACACACACACACACACACACACACACACAGCACCACAAAGACAGTGAACATACATTCATTAGTCATGGCCATTCACAGTGCAGGCGTCCTAAAATATTTCAGGGAGTGGAGGAAGCGTCTATACTGTGTACTGGGTGTCTATATGTATCATAGTTAAATTTAATGCTTTTTAAAACCTTTTAATGACAATGACAAAAATTAAGGCTAACTATTAGAGGTTTCATTTTTGGTTTTTCGAATCAGTAGTGCACGTAAGTATAAAGTACTATATATTTTGTCCTGTGCACAGATCAGTTTTATGTGTGAATAGGGTCAACTATTAAGTAGATGATTCTAAATGATGATTTATTTATGTGATTTGAACTTCACCTTTTCAATGTCATCAGCCGACAACTTTGTTAACTGCAGTTGAAAGTAATGGTAAAACACTGTCAAAGGAGAAGGACTGGTAGTCTTAGACCCTGGGGCCTGTGCCCTGTGGGCCCTGTTAGTAATCCTGCCCACACAATAGCATTTGGCCCAGATGTTAAATACCACTTCAGTGACGACTAATTTCTCTACATCAAGAAAGACTGTCTCTTTTTATACCCAGTGTCTGACAGTCCATTATTTATTTTAATACATTTCCAGATGGGATGTCCAACCAGGCCAGGCACACTGGGGGAAACCTTAATTAAAGCTTCAGCTAATATACTCTAATCCAGTCAACAAATGGATCAGTAAAAATCAAACTAGAGTCAAGGAGCTCATACCTCTCCCCAGGCAGCAGCAGGAGGCTCCACAGGCGGGTAATGTTTGGGCAGGTCCCAGGCCACCTCGCTCATGAACCACTTGAAGCTCTTGCAGTTGAGGCTGTTCCTCAGCTCTTTCTGCACCGTCATGTCTCCTGCAGACAGGTGGCGGTACTCCGGCCGACGCTGGTAGATGTACTCGGCGTACTCGTCCATCCAGACCTCCGCCACACGTTTCAGGTTCTGCAAGCGGAACCACAGTCAATCTTCCCATTTTCAAGGACTCAGCATTTTGAGGTAATGGCAACAGTCAAGGTTAGACACAGAAGAAGAAATCCTTACCAAACTCTTCATGGACTTAGTCTTTGATTTTCACTTGAGTGTTATATTTTAAGAAAAAAAGATCAAGCACTTTCAATGGAGCACATTCATTTTCAAAAACTTTAAATGGTCTTATTTTGTTTTCTGAAATCCTTTAAAGAGGTTTGAAGGCTCTCATGACCTCTCTCTGCTGTCTGAGACAGCAGACAGAAACAAAGAGCCAAAGGCAGTGTTGTGTTTAAGCTGTTTACATGCAAGTTCGATAACCTCTGACGGATCTCCCCCCTGCCATGAATAAACCAATAAACCAATCAAGAATAATTCTGTGGAGGAGGGAAATATGTGACCACCAGCTAGCAGACTGGTTCTTCTCCAGGAGAGAAAAATGACACTAATTTCTACTCGCTGCCATATGTGTGAAAACCAAAAATGAAAGGAGTCAGATGTTGCTACAGTAACCTGTTTAATATGAAAGCAAGCTTTCCATCATGAAAAGGTTTCTCATAACGTGAGCATGCTTCGGACCAAAACCTTTCTTCCTTAAACAAGAAAGAAAGGCTTCTCTGTGCATGTAAATATACCCATACCTGATTGCAGCTGTGTAGGTGTTGAGGAGGGAGATACTGTAGTGATGGAAGAGGAGGAAAAAAGCGAGGACACTGTGTTGCCAGGCAATGGCAATTCATTAAGGGATTTAGTAATTTTAAAATGTCTCCTGTATGACTGATTTCAACTCCGATACCTCCGACAGGAACACAGAAAGCCACGCACGAAGCCCTAATCACAGTGACGGTGTTTACATGCAGGCTTGAGGAGGATTATCTGTCCAAACTGATATAAAAAGTAATCGGGTGCCAGCTGTCTCCACGCATGAGAGAGCATGCAATCAGCTGCTTACATGTTTGTAGCTGACGACTGAAATGATCTCAGTTTTAACTTGTGCAGTGAGGCCTCCATCTTCTTCTCAACTACCACTGTCCAAGCAGCATGTGCACTGGAGACTGATGACTATTGCACACTGTGTTTTTTATTGCCCAAACACCGAGGGACCAAGGCTAATGACTGCCATTAACCCATGTGAGTGAGAAACCTTGAAACCAGACCGAATCTTTATAAGCCTATATGTGGCTCTGTAGCCTCTGTGTCGTTTGGTTATTCTATTAATGAATGAGACAGCGTCATCAGGGTTTAGAAATGCTAATCCAACTTAGACCCAGAGGTGTAAAGTAGCTAAGTCCATTCACAGCAATAATGGAGCTTTAGTGAAAGTTTAGTCAGGAAGACTGTCTTATGCTCCTGTGTGGCTTGAGTCATATTTCTCACTTGTAATCCTGCCTTTCTCTTCTCTCTCATGCATGCTCATTCATAACATTACCTTGCTGTCATTGTCTGGGGCTGTCAATTGACTCAGACCAGTTGCTATCATCACCTGGTCATGGTAAACCAATAGCATAGCGATAATCCTGTTTTGTTAGCCTATCATCTTGCTGCTGTCTTTTTAAATGTGTTTCTCTCTCCCTTTAGTGCTGCCTGCTGCACACATCCCACCACCTCCCCATCTTCACCTGGACCTCACACACTCATCAGTTCATCAGCCTCATCAAATGTCATCAGCCACCTTCAGCACCACTGTCTGGACTCCATAGGGGGATTTTATTATAAATCTCCCCCGTAGAGTCTAAGTGCCAAAGACTTCATAATTGAAAACTTGCATCCAGGCCAGACTGGCTACCGCTGAACTGAACTGCTGTGGCTCTCCTGTGTGCGGAGTCCACACGGACAGCAGTGCTGCTACTGACAGCCCTATCTTTTTGCATTAAGTATGCTCTTGGTCATGGCCAATGTATTTTTTTTAATATATCTCCGAAGGTCATGGCAACACAAGACCTGGACTGGCATCCCCCAAAAAACACACAGACATAGCCTCCACTTTCTCCACACAATTGTTGAAATAGTTTTTAAGAAAAAAATCTTCATTTCTTCATTCTTCATAGATTTCTTCATGTCTGTGACATTCTACAGATATAGATATCAGTAAAAGGTGTCAGTTATATAATGTTGCTGATATGCTGTCAATATGACTATCAGCAGATCATTTTCCCTGTCTATTTTTGCTGAGAACTGTGCACCTCACGCAGAGAAAACAGACTCCATGCCAAAACTCGAGCTGACACACCGATTCAGCAAGGCTCAGGCCGCGCCTGAGGCGTGCTGCTTAGGTGTACAGGCTGTGTGGCTGCACCAATTTGTTAATATGGATGCAAAAATGAAAATCAAGCGGTTCCACCATGCACACATACTGCTCAGGTAGACAATGTGGCCCAGGCATTATCATAATTTATCTGCCATAACAAGCAACTATCTTCTCTCCATTCACTTGTCTCTCCTGACTGATCTGTACTGAAGTCCAGTTTTGAGGTACTGGCACATTACTTCCGTTTAGTGAGACGTTATACTTTTACCGTACTACTGGACCTCTCAGGTCAATACTTGCATTGCATAAATATGTTGAATTGCAGTAATGCAATTCAACATTTTGAGTGCAGAACACTACTTGCAACAAGAAGGTGCCCTCACCTGGAATTGCTGTTTTTCCATCATTCATCATTCCACTATAAACATGTGTATACCTGTGGTGCATGAATGAATAATGTAGAAGAGTATATTATGCTAACTCTCACTAATTACTATATAAAACATGAATATCTTCCCCTGACCATCTCCAAACAGCCTCATTCCTTTAGCATTTTGCATGCAGATCGGGTCCTTTCACAGTTGAGCTGCCCTCACTTTCTACATGAATAAAGAGAGAAAAGCTGTGAATAACACAATACTGAAAATAATGAGGTGTAATCCTGATAATCAAACAGCCATTATGAATTCACGCAGGGAACAAGGCTGAGTTCAGTTACAGATGGGGGAAAACATTTCCATAAAATTATATTCTAAAGGGTTAGCCCAACTTAGTTTTATCAACATTCCACTGCACTCCAGTGTATAAAGGCTAACGGTCAGAAAAACAAAGCAAAACAAAGGCCAGTGGCTTTGAATTACGCATTCAGCTAGGCTGCCAAGCCAGGTCTGAGGTCGAGGCCACACATAATGAATTGTGTTCAGCTGCATTCCAGATTAATTGGAGTTTTAGAAAATTTCTCATTGTGGGCAGACATGTTGAAGAGTGCATGCAACAAAGACATACAAACATAAGCAGCACTTGGAAAGACTGTAAGTTGTCAGATAGCGGCAATAGTGAATAGTGGTGCCTCCAAGCCCTCTGGTCTACTGGTCCTTTGTGAGCCTTGGCAGAGAAAAAAGGCAACGGAAAACTACCAGCTGTCAACCTACATCCACTTGAACACACACCCATGATGCACCAAGCAGCAGCTCGGATTGTATAGTATGAATGTGTGTGTGTGTGTGTCTATCTGGCTATTTGGGGTTGAAAAAAGTGTTGGATCACCCCCCAGAAAGCTGTCAAATTTTTTAATTCGCTCATACACTCACCTAAAGGATTATTAGGAACACCTGTTAAATTTCTTGGTAATGCAATTATTTAATCAACCAATCACATGGCAGCTGCTTCAATGCATTTAGGGGTGTGGTCCTGGTCAAGACAATCTCCTGAACTCCAAACTGAATGTCAGAATGGGAAAGAAAGGTGATCTAAGGAACTTTGAGCGTGGCATGGTTGTTGGTGCCAGACGGGCTGGTCTGAGTATTTCACAATCTGCTCAGTTACTGGGATTTTCACGCACAACCATTTCTAGGGTTTACAAAGAATGGTCTGAAAAAGGAAAAACATCCAGTATGCAGCAGTCCTGTGGGCGAAAATGCCTTGTTGATGCTTGAGGTCAGAGGAGAATGGGCCATCTGATTCAAGCTGATAGAAGATCAACTTTGACTCAAATAACCACTCGTTACAACCGAGGTATGAAGCAAAGCATTTTTGAAGCCACAACACGCACAACCTTGAGGCGGATGGGCTACAACAGCAGAAGACCCTACTGGGTACCACTCCTCTGCACTAAAAACAGGAAAATGAGGCTACAATTTGCACGAGCTCACCAAAATTGGACCGTTGAAGACTGGAAAAATGTTGCCTGGTGATTTCTGTTGAGACATTCAGATAGTAGAGTCAGAATTTGGCATAAACAG
>OMLB01062701.1:0-23209 GCA_900302555.1 Myripristis jacobus | reverse complement strand
CAAAAATTAATATTTCTTTCCAATTTCATATCAATCAGTGACATTTTATGGTGATTTGCATATTTTTCCATTGTCGCATAACAGGAATGCTGGATGTATAAGTGGGGGTGGGGGGTGGGGGGCTCAGGGCCGGTGAAATTTTTTTGGGTCTACCACTTGACTTTTTTGTTCCATAACCCTCAGGATCTTTTAAGAAGTTTAAAATGACTGTCTTACTGCGTCCAACCTCAGCAGCAATGGCACGCTGCGAGAGGCCTTGCTTATGCAGCTCAACAATCCGACCGCGTTCAAAGACAGAAAGCTTTTTTGCCTTTGCCATCAGGAGGTCATGACAGTGTGGATACCTGACAGAAAATGACACTGAATCCACATTTTTGCAAAGATTTGGGCTTTTAAAGGCAGTGGTCTTAAACTTTTGATCAGCTGATGAACAGCCTATTTCAGTTTAATGGTTGTTTGCAATAAATTGCTTACTCAAATTTTTTTTTTGTCTCACTCCCATTTCTTATTTTTGCATTTTGAACTACCCCTAAATGGATAGTTCACCCATTTTGAAAAATGTGACATTATTTCACAACCCTCCTAGCTGTTAGGAGGCAACAGTATGCAGGACAGCTGTGCTGCTGTCTTCCTCTCATTGTTATGGAGTGCTGGGTCCGAATGCTACCTATTATTTAACAGCTCCTGAAGCCCACACACACTGTCCCCGCCACATCCTTTCCTGTGCAATGGACTATTTTAATCGTATTTATGCTATTTTAAATTTAGCTTGGTTTAATAATATTTAAATTATATTTACATATGCATTATTTTAGTTTATTTTAGTTTAATATCACATTTTACAAAATCAGTCAACTATCCCTTTAAGGTCCGTCAGAAGGCTCAGTCCTGTTGCTTTGTACTAGTTCACCAACACAACACTGACATCAGCAATCACACTGGGATCTGCCCAGTCTGCTGCCACCAATATGATGTGCTGTGAGGATGAAAGGGCAGGTGCTCTCACTCGGGTGCATGAAGGCAGATCTCACCGCCAAAACAAAAAGTGTTTCCACGTTATCTTATTCACATTAATACTCTGACTGATTGAATACAAGGGTTCTACTTCATGTGGTGAAAGCATGTTATGTACATAGAGGGACACTGCAAGCGCTGTGTCACATTTGTCAACTCATCATGCCTCCCACCCACATATACACAGAGTTGTGTGTGTGTGTGTGAGAGAGAGAGAGGATCAACCAGCCACAAAGCAGGGGACAGAGAGGAACAGAAGAGAGAGTCAGTAGTTACTGTCTCAGCAGACGACAGCCGGGGCTTAAAGGTTAAGGTTAGGTAAAGGGTTAAGGTTAAAGTTAAGGCAGAGTCTTGGCCTACAAAGGGTGTCACTTGCTTGGAACATTGTTATAAGGGTGGAGTATTTATGTCTTTTCAACAATTAAAGCAGAAATACCAAGTACCTGACAAAGATTTCTTTAAATACCCACAGTTAAGAAACTTTCTAAGGGTTAAGCTTTGAGGACAGCGGAAACGACCTCAGATGTCCCCCGCTGAATTTCTTTTGCTGGATGGTCAGCCAATGACCAGAGCATCTCTAGAAAGATCAAGACTTACATGTACATGAAATTCAGGATGTAAACTAATTCAGTTCATTTTTTTTTTTTTTACATCAGATGTATTTTACTCCCTCCAGGCTACATGGGTTTAATTGCAGTCTCATCCCTGTGTTTTCGATGTGCTCCAGTAGAGGGTACTTCCCTTCATTGGACCCGGGAGGGCAGTAAAGTGCAAGGTTTTCAGCAGGGGATGTGACAGCTGTATCCACAATTCACTTTCCCAATGAATCCTGAGATATGCCTTTTGGGTAACCTCTCAAAACCTAAAAAGATTATCAAAACAGATGTTTTTTTTTTCTATAAAATATGGCAGCCTTTCATCCTTTCAGATAGGAGATTCACTGAGAATCTCCCATCTCACATGACTGACTGACCACCAGCCTGGTCTCTCTAATTCCACCACGCTAGACCTTTAACCACACGCTAGTGGTGTGGTTAAAGCAAAAACACCTCTCTCCAACTTTTGTAAAACATTTTTTTACTTAAACATAGCCTCACAAGACATTTGCTCTAGAGTCACTGATCTAAACTTTAATTTTTTTGACAACATTTTGGGTGATTTTTGTGCTCACTTTGCTCCTTTTTCTTCTAATTTTCTTGCAAATTTATTTACTGATAAAAGGTTAATTAAATCTTTGTTAATTCACAGCAAAGTTTGTGCTGGTGTTGCTAACACAACAACAACAACACTGCAATTTTCAAATTGACTGCAAAAGAATATCAGCATCCTAGATTACGAATAAGGCTTAGCCCTGGAAAAAAAAAAAAAAAAAAAAATGTGTGACACTTCAGAAGTCTCCAGTCAAGTGAAACATGTTCAAGTGATGACAACACAGAGCACCGGGATATTATCCAGTGTCTATTTATTTATCATTCACTACTTCAACTCTAAACATTTTAAGAAATTCAAGTATTTGTTGGGAACACAAGTCAAAAAAAACAAAAAAAACAAAAACTTTTGCTAAAATGTTAGGACAAAAACAGAACTTTTTTTTCCAAAACAACATTGGTTTCATATTCATAATAAACACATATCAAGTTTCTTTTTATATCTGGGAAAAAATGTCTAACCTCTATAGATGACCAGTTGTCTGTCCACCCTGCTCTGCTCTACACAGCTTCCACTTCAACGTCTAATGGCGATAAACACTGAACAGACAAAAGCTGAAAATGCAACAGAGATCCTAAATGCACTCAACTAATGTGTGAAATAAGTGCAAGGGAGAAGAGAGGAAAGACCAAACACAGGCCATCTATTTACAACTTACCTAACCTGAAAGGCTCGCTACAAAAAAACAAACAAAAAAACAAAAGTTCTAAGATGGGATCACACCCAACATAAACTCCAGAATAAAACCACTTCCTAAAATGAATTAAATAAAATTAAAAACACAAAATTTACGTTTGCTGACAACTCAACCATTGCACGGCATTCAAACCCAAACGCTCTCTGTGGGATAATAAATATACACATGCACATATACAAAGTTCAGTATTCTTTCAAGTCCCTACAGTGTCATCTAGTGGTGGGATGACAACGCTGGCGCTGAACTGCTGACGAGGACTCCATCTTCCCAGAAGGTGGCAGGGTGAGGTTTTCAGGGTACAAGAGTCTGCTTCAGGAAAAGGAAACTTCAACCTCTACAGTGCCTCCTGATGCCAGGGCCCATGCTGGTTGGCTGAGGGGTCCGTGATGCTCAGCGGTTCTTCCTGTCGGGGTTTAAGGGATGCACTGCTACCGATTCTGAGTAGGGATTGACCGATTACCGGTGCTGGCCAATATTAAGAATTGTTCAATAATAGATATCACAACTTTGATTTACATGATGTTGATATGACGGCCACTTGAACGACGCCTTCCTCCAGAAAAATATTCGCCTTACATACAGACGGGTTGCAAAAATCTCATCCAACATCACTGCACTGATCTGACCTTTAAATATATCATTTTAATCATAAATATAGTTTTCTTCTTTTCATTGCTTTTTGTGCTAATCTGTTTTTGGTTTCTAATACAGCAGATTTTGACACTGCAAATATCAAATTTACTACAAAGGAATATCAATCCAAAATATTGGTTATTGTTCTGGATTACTAGTAATCAGCATCTATCTTGGGAAAAAAAAAATCAATTTTGGTCGATCCCTAGCTCTATTAAACTGTGAAGCACTGTTGTGGTAAACAACAGACCAAAGGCTCAAAGTGCGGTCCAGGGACCAGCAGGGGTCCTTAAGGGGGTTTGAGGGGACTCCCAGCAATATGAGGAATGGTTAAACTTCACTATACATGAATTCAGTAGAAATGACCTCAGTTACAGAGTATATAACTTTCATAATCATAGTTTCACTCTCACCACTATCATCTACCTGTATTCAGTGCAGAACAATTCAATAGCACAACAGAAATGGCCCCACAAGGGCCCCTTGGACTACATCTTAAACATGGGGCTGTGGCCCTCATGTGTGCCTCTGCAGGGTCCATGAAAATATCCTGAGCCCCTGACCTAAAGTGAAACTTCAGGTTGTTACCCATATAGTGAGATTTGCTGCTCAAGGGGAGTGAAACACACCCTCCAAGTTTGGCTCATCAGCACCTTCTCTGTTCCAAGTTTCATTATGATAGTTTTCTAATAATTTCCTAGTCATTTCTTTTTTTTTCTTTCCTTTTTTGGCCAACGTTCTGGTATTTTGTTGATTGATTTTTTTTGGCTAATTTGTGCATCACCTTTTTGAAAGAAATCAAGTGAATCTGCTCACGTCTCAAATTTACTAGACATCGTTACAACATAACAATATGGATGAGTGATTTGTAACGTCATGCTTGGATCTCACCAAGATATCGGTTCAAATCAGAGTTCTGAGGGCAAAATCATGTAAAGTGGAGGTGTGGGGCTTAATGAGAGTCAACTTGTAGCAAAAATGAAGAAGCCTTGAAATCACTGCCATATTCAACCCACAGCGCTCCTAAATGGACTGCGCTCCACCTATGGATTTAAACTAGCGGAGCGCTGCTGCATGGTGATACAGCTGCAGATTTTGAGAGAAATTAATTTTGACAATTTGGGAGCAATGGGGCTGGAAAAGAGTATCAATAATGATTCAGTGACCAACGGATGATGTTGTGTATCCTTAGACAATTTTTCCAGCTTTGCGTTGCCACTCTAAATCATGTTGTTTTGCAGTCCATATCTACTTCATTTTGCAGCGGTGCACTCCCGGTGAAGCTCTTATTCTTGAGTTTTTAGACCAAACTTGGTGGATGTATTACACAACAGCCAATACCACTATATGGCTAAGAATCCAAAAGATCACTTTAATGCATTTGTTTTGGGTCACTTGACAAAACAAAACCAAACCACTAGGATATAATCTATTTTGCACCAATAGAGAGAACCAACACTCTTCTATGGGTGCAACTGAAAGTCGTCTGGTAT
This sequence comes from Myripristis jacobus, assembly GCA_900302555.1. Lineage (NCBI taxonomy): Eukaryota > Metazoa > Chordata > Actinopteri > Holocentriformes > Holocentridae > Myripristis > Myripristis jacobus. The sequence continues at coordinate 18,163 of OMLB01062701.1, read as the reverse complement.
CAGGTGAAATCCAATACCGCTCCATTAGCCGTTTCAAGCAAGCTATCGGCCTGATATTCCATACTGGGATCGATACTGGTGCATCCCTCGTGTGGGTTTGTACAATTCATAGTCTGCAATGGGACACCTGAGCCTTAAACTGAACAGGAACTAATACAACAACCAAAGAAAGAAAGAAAAAAAGACAGCAGCATTTCACCAACAAGCTCCCTACCATCTGCATTCAAAACCTTTTGTCTCCCCTTTGGCCAACACTTGACGGTGGAACAAAAAGACGAGTGACTGAAGAGGTAAAGAACAGTCAGTGAATCCAAAGGAATGACGTTGCAGTACATGGTAGGAGGATTTCAGTCTATAGATATGCACGCATCCCACGCGCACTCCGGGGTCCACACCCCTCCTTTCCCACCCCTACTGGTTTTGAGGTAACAAGATCACTGTGGGCAGAGGGCCGTGTACGCCAAAAAAAAAAAAAAAAAAAAAAAAAGACACGCATTGGTGCACATACACTCTTCAGACAGACACTCAATAAATTAAGTAATAAAAATAGGACAAGCATGATCTGCGTGACACTCCAAAGCTGCTTGCTTTTCCTCCCCCTGCCCGGTCAGCCCACCATCACTTGCTTTTTTTCTCTTGCACATTGCTTGGGTTTGGTCAGAAAGGCATGGCTGAGGAGGTTGAGCTGGGGCTATGTTCAGCAGGGGAAAAAAAATCTAAGAAAATGAAAGCACTGGCTGAATTTCAGTAAAATGGCGTTCAGTAAACACCTGTTAGGATCATCATTTGCTATTAGCTGGTAGGAACAAAGTAGACAAAGTTACAAACTTGCGCATTCTGGCAATAAAGATAAATGAGCTGTCAGGTCTTGTTTTGGCATCTTTGTATTTTGCAGAATAGTCACTTAGGATACTTGGATAAGCACTCAAAAAGGAGTCAGAATTCCTATAGCTGTTAGCATTAAAAAACAGTCACCAATACACATCCTGATGACAGGGGACTCATGCTTTAGTGTCCATTTCCATGTGTTTGCCTGCTAAACTGTTATCCATTTCCAGAGTTCCCATCCTTTTCCCCAAATAATTTTCCAGGATTTTTACAAGGACATATTCTGTGACTTACATACATGTTCACTGTTGCTCACAGGTCCCCTCAGCAGGATTCAAATTGGACAAGGTCGCCAAACAGCTCAAAACTGAACACGCTGAGAAGAGCCTAACAGCACACAAATGTGTTGATTTTGCACAATTTTGTGTGTTTTTGACTTGTTTTGCCATCCAAACATGTGGCACTACAGTATGGTAAAAGACGGCTAGTTTTCCATGACTGGAAAACAAGTCCATTCCAGGTTTTCCAGGACACATGGGAACCCTGACTTCACAGCATTTTCTCCTGCTGAACATGGCCCAAGTCTTGGGAAGAGAAACACTGAGGGCCAAGGTGGTCCACCAATACTGATCCATGGTCTCTGACATTATCAACTCAGATGCTCGGGGGATGGGATTACAAAAGTGGTGGATCAATGGCGGAGACGCACCTCAAAAAGGTTGACTACCGAGGTGAAAACTGCTACATCTCTGGAAAAATTGCATCATCATCAATGCAACACTGAGGTGTCTGACGGGGGAACCCGAGTTGTGAAAACACAGTGCCGTGCTTGAATAATGCGTGCAAATGCAGTTTTGTGCTGCGTGAATCTTGGGATGGGTGGTGTCTGGAGGTGGCACAATGTGGGGGGTTCGTTTGAAACTGGTTGGCAAGAGAGCCCACAGAGTGTTAGGACTATGAGGGTGCTTACTGCTTACTCCAGGTCTCTATCATTTGTATTTTTTTCATTTTAAACCATATTGCACAGGGCTGGAATGACTTGGAAAAAAAAAAAAAATCAACCAAACAATTATTCTATCAAACAATTAAAATTATTATTCCTTGATGTCTCCACTAACCTAGATGGAAAACCCAATCTAGCACTGAGTTCAGGAATTTTCCTCATCTATGCCTATATATTTCTCTTCCATTTCCTTCCTCCAGAACTTCAGCAGCATATATTTTTGTTTTGTTTCAGCACCGAAAATGCCTGTAGCATCAAGCTGTTCAAGTCTTTAGTTTGAAGTGGTAGTTTTCACGGAACTTGTACAATTTGTAGATTTCGTTTGTCAGAAACAAAGATGAGGAGGTTTTCAAAGGGGGGCACAGGTGGATCGGCTGTTTTAACCACGTGGCTGGGGCGTTGTCACTTTCCCCTCTGCACCTCATTGTTTAAAAAAAAGAAAAAAAAAAAAAAAAAAAAAAAAAAAGACCCAAATTCTTTGCTCCAGCACTTTCAGATGCCACGGCCAATGTAATTCCTCTTTCAAACTGCCGTCGCTCCTCTGTGCAGAGAGGAGGTTCTTCATCTCTCTTCCTTCCTTGATACCTTGGAGGAGTGCCATGCAGTGGACCTGAGAGAAGGATAGAGCAAAGAAATGTAGAAAAGGGAAGGAGGACAGGTCAGGGCAAGGAAAAGTAGGAGTCACTGATCTAGTGCAACATACCCATTAGGGCTTATAATTACACATCATGCATGTTTTGTTTGTATTTTATGTGTTTTCTAAAAAATATCCCAAAAAGGTCGTATTTTTCCTTAATTTTGTAATATCTTGCCACATTTTATTATAAAAATCTTGGATGCAAAATGTTAGAAATTTTCTCGCATTTTGTAATAACTTATTACAGTTGTTATTACACAGACTAACTGTATTGTTTTGACAAACATGTAATGATTCAGTGCATTACATAATAACCTGCCACAGATTCAATCTCTGGTTACATTAAGTACCACACCTTATTATAAACTTAAAGCTGCAACAAGCGATTTCTGATCTGAAGAGAGTGCTGAAAGCTCAAACTTTGTTTGTTCATAGAGTCAAGCCTGCCTCTGGGGTCATGGTAGATTGCTTCTACAAAACCAAAAGTTCAGGCAAAACCATTTGTTTTTGGGATGGAAATGAAGAACACATTTTCCTGTCACAAGGCTCTTGATGGAATACTTGGATTATTCTTCTCTGGCTTGCTGACTGCAGCGACAGATGCTTTTCCACCCTGACAAGATCATCTTTGCGGGGAAAACACAATACTTCAAAGTTACTGGTCACCAACATACATCAAATACAAACTCAAAAGCTAGTGAACAGCAGCACAGAATATTGGACTTTTTCTAAAAATAGTAAACAATTGGACAACACAAAATATCTGAAGCTAGTACGTTGAAAATGAAAACTACAACAGTAGAAACTGAAACTTTTAGACATAATGTTTTTTTTTAATCATACACCCTAATCAGACATTAGGGTGTGTGATAAACAGCACTGACTTTTTTTCTTTTTTTTTTTAACATGACTCATGCAAAAACACTGGACTCTCACATATTTCTAATTTTGAAATACCATACTTTAAGACCTCAGGTTTCAACCAATACAGATTCACTCATCCCTCTGCTGTCGACTGACTATAGTCTGACTCTAACACTGCTCTTTTGTCTTTGTTTTTGTTCTTTCTTCGCTTATTTTCTGATTCAGTTTTTTGCTCATTTCTGTATGTGGTAATTTTCTAGTAACTTTAATAGCTTGTTGGTTATTTTTCATTTGCTCATCACCTTTTTTTTTGTTTTTGAACGTTATCAAGTGACTTTGCTCAGGTTCTAAAGGGTTAACCCTTGAAGACTTGTACACATTCACTTAATTTCTTTCAAAAGCATGGAAAAGCAAGAGGCAATTAGCAAACATGTAGGGAAAAAACAATGCATAACAATAACCTGAAAATTACCAAAAAATAAAAATAAAAATACAAGAAAACTACCCTTAAAATTTTATATTTAAAACATTAGATCAGTGATGCTGGATTGACGTTCAAATAGCTTATGAAAGCAGCCTCAGGCTACATTCACACACCTTTAACAAGCATTTAATAATCTACACACAGTTAAGGAGGCAAATACCGTGCAGTTTGGTTAGTTTTCAACCTATAACTGTAATTTATCTGACACCTCTGAACCTGTCCCTCACCTGATGAAGGTTTTGAAGGCGGCACTCTGTGGGTTGATGCACAGCGGCACTCGTTTGCCCTGCTGGTGCTCCGTTATGAAGCGATGGATTAACTCTGAGGTTGGGACGAAGAGAAGAGGGAGTTAGTGTCCATGTTGTGGTTTATAGCAACGCTAACACCTTAACAACCTAAGTGAGGCAACAGCTGGGAAACGTTTCTATGTCCTGCCACTGCACTTTTAGGCCTACTGACAAGCAAATGATTTATTCTGGTTTGCAAGCCTAATTTTCAACAGTTTTGAGCAGTCTGACCAAAAATAAATTTCATCAGAACACGAAAAGTTAGTTTCCCGCTGCAACCAAAAAAATAGTAGGAAGAAGAGGGAACTACGATAACAAGGGAAAGATGAAGATGGCACAGATACCCAAGAGTGTGCAGTTTGCTGAAGAAACAACTATTACCCTCAATTTGGACATCTGAATTTCAGGAAAAGATGGTAGGGAAGACAAGAAAAAGTAATTTGTATCTCAAAACTGCTGAGGAGGCTGGGTTCAGTATAACTCAGGACCGAATTATCAAGAAGTTTAAAAATTCCAAAAGGACCTGGTGAAAAGTGGTGCTTGACAGAGTAATATGGGGAGTCTTATGAACTCTTGGATGGTGTCCTGGGTCACAGAGCAGCAAACCAACAGAATGAGGCTGAATTCAGACACAAAAATGTGGTGGTTAGCGGTTAGCATCTTGGAGACACCTCCATCATAACGGTTCCACTCCAAACCGCTTCAAACGTGGGCTGGTTCTGTAGTTAGCACCTTGGTTGCAAGAATCTCAAATGGAACTGGTTTAAGCAGCAGAACTGTTTTGGGCTGAGGTACTGTCCCAGCCACACTGGGAAGAACGTGACTATTCAGTGACCATGGTAACCTACCTTTGCCCTGCCACACAGATAGCAGGCTGTTCTCGTAGCTGTGGCTGAATGGTCGCTCAGCAGGCGGCTCAAAGTCTCGAGTGTAAACTCGCCCGCTGGGAACTGAGTAACAGCACTGACACATGCAGGTGTGGTAGCGAAGACGACCTTCATCCAGGTAAGGGTGGGATAAGGCGTCACTTCCAGAAATCCTTTTAGCCTGGATGTGAACAGTGGGCAAATCAGTCAGTGGTTGGAACTGCACCAACACCAAAGTTTTAAGGAACTCACTTGACTACAGATGTATGAAATACTGAATTTGCACTCATTCAAGCCACACAGCCATCTATTTGCTGACAACTATGAGAGAAAGCACATCACTTGGACTTCTTTACCCCTTTAAATCCGCCACTACATCAGTTTATAAACTGGTCACACAGCTTAATGAGCTCTAAAAAACAGCTTATTCAAAATAGGGTTAGATGATAAAGACAAGTATGTTAGGTTAAGCACAATAGATAAAACAGAATGGCATTTAGCCTGCATGGTCCAGGGTCTTTTTGTGAACAAATGGCACCCTGACCATAATTTTCACAAACAGAAGCAGTTTAACATCTTCATATGAGTACATTTTTTTCCTCTCACTGATGTTTATTTTAGCTTTATATTGCATCAAAGTGCCTACCATTTACAGTGATAATTCAGACTCTTATCCATATAGTTGTATTTACTACTCTATGCGAACACAACACATCCACTAAGCTTTGACCACTAACTCCTTCCCTGTCACAAGAATGGGAGCTTCTTCAGGAATGTATTGCCAAAATGAATGAAGACACAGACTGGAAAACAATGTGATTACGTGCGGTGACACAAAGCTGATATACAGTTTAAGGATGCACAACAACACACGCTCGTTTAAAGGGCAAGTTTGCTATTTTGGAACCTAGACCCTACAGATTATCTGGCATCATCCTCAGATATACAGCCCATCGTTTCACTGGTCGCTTCAGTATTGAACCTGGTATTGATGTACAACAGGTTCCTGCCCGGCTACAACAGTGGACAATCGGGCAATCGTAAATGGCTTTGAAAACCTAAGATAATGTAGCTTTGTTCACTGTTGTAGCTCCACATCCACATCGAAGGATGATGCCAGAAAATCCGTAAATAGGGTCTAGGTTCCAAAATAGCAAACCTGTCCATCAAGTTTCATTTCCATCGCTCTTTTCAGTCACCTGGTTTCCAAAATGGCAGACCTATTTTTTTTGCCATAGCACTGCCACTGTATCCCAATGCAGCAGTGCTGTGGCCCCTTACTCAGTCTTCAGGATGATACAGTGGCAGTGCAATGGCAGAGACAAAAAACAATTTTGAAAACAAGCTGGCTAACAAGAGCCATTAAAGCGAAACCAAAACAAACGTGTGTTGTTGTGCATCATTCAAAACAATTCTTCAGCTCAAAATGGTGTTGTTTTCCCCGGTCTATATCTACTTCATTCATTTTGGAGCAGTACACTTCTGCTGAAGCTCCTATTCGCATCACAGGGAAGAACTTAATGAAGCAAAGTTGGTGATGTATTACATTCACATAGAGCACCACAAAGGCTACATGGTGAGAATCTGATCACTGTATCAATTTGAGGACAGCTCCATCTGTTTGTGTCTGTGCTATGTGTACTCACTGGATCGAAGACCAACATCCGACACAGCAGGTGCACCGCCTCATGAGTCGCGCCATCAGAGAGCATGTAGAGTACAGAAAGCGATGGCTGGGGAGGAGGAAACATGAACCTTTGGTTGGTGCACTGCTACGGTAGCATATAGTAGCTGCACAATGTACCTTAAGGCTACCAGCAATGTGTCCTACAGGTTAACAGTGGTGGTGGTAGAGAGGTAGTGTGCAACACCTGAGTCACTGCTAAGATTATTCCTTTTCACGACTGAAAAACCTCTGAACAATTAGACCATCATGGGATGCTAACAGTCACCAGCCATAGTAAAGCTCTTGCTGGTGGACTCAAAGCAAAATACAACTGTATTGTTTTTCCTGACATCTGATATATAAATATAAATAATACTAATAAATACATTCATTAACATGAGGTGGACTGACAAGACAATATCTAACTAGCGCTAGTAGCCAGCTTCATCAAGCAACACTCGACCAGGCGTTCAGGAGCAAGCTGAGAAAGTCTACCTGCGACCAATTAACTCTCTCGCAAAATGGATTGCAGTGGACTGCAGGCCAATTTCGGTGGTAGAGGACAGGGGGTTGGGGGAGGCTTTACAGATAGCATCCTCTGACACAACTTAGAGCCGTTTCACTTTAAAGAAAAAAATATGATTGTTCAGGTTTCACCAACTGAAAAAAGTTTGAGTGACAACATATCAAATCAGCCTTTAAAAGGATCTCACCAGTAATTTGGCATGTTTAGTGTAACATCTACAAATTATATAAACTTCACATTTCTGCAAATATTTTCCCAAAGCAAGCAGTGGTATTTTAGAACTCCAATATTCTTGATATATCAATATTTTTCCTGCTTTTTATCCAGCCGCTGGTTTTAATTCATTCCACAACGATATGAAAACAATCTTTCAGAGACTTCAGACTTTCTTCACACAAGTATTCCATCACTGTAATCAAGTCGTCCACATTAGTTTTCCTAAAAGCAGCAGCACCGTTGTATTTTGATGACTTGAAATTGGGCAGAGTGATACAGTCTCTCTGCCGGAAAATAGACCCCAGGGAAACGTTTACTTTACACAGCCAATTACTAGTTCTGTGTTTTATGACTAACTTTGTTAGCCACGCCATTAGTTGGATGTTTCACCCAAAATTTTTGACAATATGTTGCGAAATCTTTGGTATCCCTGCATGATTAGCAAAATAGTTTGTTGCAATATCAAATTTGGGTAAGCTGTAGGGAATGGACCAAGCATTCAAAATCACTGGTATGGTTCTTTCAATCTCCCAGCTCTGAGAGGCAGACCCTGGAAATAAAAAAGAAATGGTCCAATATAAAAAGGTTGACGCCAAGATGCACACTGCTGTGCAAAGACAAGTGACCGTGCCGCTGAAGCTCTCTTCATTGGACACACGTCTTGCCTCCATAGTTCAATCAGTCCTTAGTGGTACTACAGCAGAAAAACAGTGACAGCAACACAGCATTAGAGTGAGATGTGGCTGCTGCGCGTGACCCACATATTCTGAATGTGCCTTTTGTTTCTGTGAAGGGTGAGCCATGCTTTCAACATTTCACACTGCTTTGTTATGATGGGGAAAAATGCATCACAGATTTAACATGCTTGCTAATTTTTTCTGTAATTTTCAGACTCAGAGTACCAGAGAACGGATGCAATCGGTGGTGAGAGGGTTAAAGATTCCGCTGCAATGTCTCCAATGCAGCCTGCGTGCCACAAAGGCAGCCGTAACATCACTGTGAGAATTTTTGTAACAATAGAACATTCAATCAAATTTCCTAACAGTTTGAATTTGAGTTTTCAAATGAACTGGGATGCAACTCATGAACCCATGATGACAGTTTATTACAAACAAGGAAATGCTTTTTGGATTTACTTGGTTAGGTTTAAGCTGAAGATAAATTATTTAGGCCCAGATGTTTCCTCTGGGATGTCATTATTATACTCAGTCTAACTTTATCTAGTTTTATTTTTTGCACGGACAGTGGTAAAGCTATACCCAACTCAGTCAAATAATATTTTAACTGTTCATTTGCTTTTATTTATTTAATTTATAGTACATCTGGCAATCAGAAAATACATTGACACGAGTTTCAGTGTTGACAGACCATGTTAAGGCAACAGAGTCATACAATTATATCTGAACATTTATAAAATACCTAAAATTCATCAAGACAGCTGCATAAATATTTTAATTGCTGTCAAAGCTGAATTACCATGTGGCTTTGTCAAAATAATACAACACACAGGTGTGATTTGAGCCAATAAACTGCTGAGATGTCTTGGTGTCTTGGTGGGCTGGGATGTGCTACCTTTTTGCACTTTTTATGTGTTGGATATTGGGTTTGGCACTCCACTAGGAGTCATTCTGTTGAGGCTTAACCTTCTCCTCCAACCAACACCCAGGTGTGTCTGTTTAAAGTAAGCTCTTACACCATACTTTGTATTTTTAAAAACAAAAGAATGTAAACAATACAATTATGAAATAGCTTACGGCTAAATTCTGGTACATTCAGTGTTTCTCCTTTAACTTTTCTCACAGTGATGTACAGCTTGCACAATTCAAAAGAAGGGACACAACTGAATTATTACAGAACTATAAGAATGACACAGGTGGCAGTGTGTGTGTGTGTGTGTGTGTGTGTGTGTGAGACCACATGTTGTCCACTAATGTGGACAACTTGGTTGAAGTTGTGGAATACTCGTATGAAGAAAGTTTTAAGTCTCTGAATGTTCATTTTCATATCGTAGTGGAATGAATGGAAACCGATAGCTTTGGGAAAAGAATTGTAGAAACATGAAGTCTATACAGATGTAGATATTACACTAAATGTGCAAAATCACTGGTATGGTCATTTAAAAGTGTTTTCTAGTGGATGGCCAACAGCCAGGTTGCTCTGGAGCAGCCACTGTGAGCACACAGGTTTCTGTCACCTACCGGTTTGTGTGGCCCCCTCAGGATGTGGGCTCTGGCACCTTCGCAGGCCGAGGCCATGGCAGAGAGAGGAGGAGTTCCCAGCAGGTCTGTGATCAGATCCAACTGAAACACAGGACGGAAACCATGTTTATGACAACCAGATGACAGTATAGGTGATTCTTGTTTCAGGTGGACAACAGTTAGCAAGAGGCAGAATTGCACAACAACAGCTAGCATGAAATAGCAGAAACAAATCTGCACATACTCCGCACGTCATTCGGGGTGTACATCACATATTAATAATGCTTGCAATTAAAGCACATGTGATTCATATCCTGCTTTTTCTTCTCAATACCATCAACTGTTATGCACACCCTCTTGTTGTAACTCATTTTTTTTTCCTATCTAAAATGTTCTTGAAATGTTGCAATTGCTGTGTTATGTTATCCATTTGAAAGCTGAACAAATTCACATCATTCTTTGCCAAATCATGGGAAAAAGTGATTAGCAAAAGGATAGTGATATGCATAAAAAGCTGAGCAAGTTCACTTCATTCCTTGCCAAATCATGGGAAATTTGTACAAATTTACCTAAAATGTAGGGGGGGTAAAAGGAAAAATTAGTGAAAATTTACAAGAAAACTATATTTATAATTACATATTCAAAATTCAATAACCATATAAATTTCCATGAAATTTGAGTTTGAATTTCCCCAGATCTTACCTGCTGGATGGGACTCTGGGCCTGGAACAGTATGCGTCTACCCAGCAGCTCTGCAAAGATGCAGCCCACTGACCACACGTCAATGGCTGAGCCATAGTGCCGGCTGCCCATCAGCACCTCAGGGGCGCGGTAGTATTGTGTCACCACCTCCTGGGTCATGTGGCGAGATGGGTCTGGCTCCTCCACTCGCGCCAACCCAAAATCACAAATCTGCCCGCAGGTTTGGGGAAAGTGGAAAATGCATTTTCAAAGCTGCAGTTGTGTTTGCTTTGGTACAAAACAAAGGACAAGTTGGTGATTTACTGCATTTACAAATTGGTTCCATTATGTTTCAAGCCACAAAAAACAGTAGGAACATTCGTCTCAAGGTCTCAGTCTGATTGGTTTGGTCTTTAAAAAAAAAGAAAAGAAAAGTCTGATATCTGTGTTCTCCTAAATCCAAATAAACCCAATTAATGGATTGTAATATAATCATATAAATAACTTCTCTGGCCAAACGTTGTGTAAAAATCATAATGTGACAGTTATGAACAGATGACATCACCCCAAGACTGTTAAGTCCTGATTCAATTCATAAAAGACCAGCGTCTTGACATTTAAGATTATCTCTTTGAATCCTGAACAGATTCACTCAATTTCTTGCCACAGGAGGGGGCTGAAGGGGAATCAATAAAATTTGGCTAACATTACAAATTTACACAAGACTGTTATGTAAAAAATACACAAAAATTTCAATAAAATTTGCAAAAATATCATTTACAAAAATTCAGAAAAAAATAACGAAACTAGTGCATTTTCTTCAGGTCATTTGGCTTTACTTGGTAGCTATAGCAAAGAGACAGGACAGGTGGCAAACCCTTGACAAGTGAAGAGGGTCGATACCTTTTCCTTCTCTTTGTACTGCCGTCTTCCAGCACCTTTTCTACCTTTCCTGTTATGTGCAGTGCTTTCATTTCCTATAATCCCCCACAGACTTTAAAGTGCATGTGATGTGTTCAACTTCAAACACTTGAATCGAGTAGGCTGGCCAATTCAGAAAGATACAGCGTAGCAAGGAAAAAAAACCCAAACGATTCACAGTCTCCAATTTCTTAATTCAAGCAGCAGCATGCAAAGTGTCCATAATGCATCCTTCTGCTTGAGAAAACAAATAGAACCTGAAGAACTAATCATTCAGCACTGGTTGGTTTTAACTTGTTAATTCACCCTGGGAGTAAGGTGATGGTAAACTCAACATATTTTCATGATTCAATCTATACCAGATAAAGAGATAGTAATTAAACAAATAATGTACACAAGGGTTACCTTGAGCAGGCAGTTGCTGTTGACCAGAAGATTTCCAGGTTTGATGTCCCTGTGCAGGATCCCAGCAGAATGAAGGTACTTCAAACCTAGCCAAGAAAAGCACCAATTACATTTCTCCTTTCCATCACACATGTCAAAATGCCCTCCTGACATGCAATCAAAACGCTGCGGACACCATGCAAATGCCAACAAAGCAAGCATATCATCCATATTTAAATGCAGGATAAATGAGTGCACTTTTCTTCCACTTGGCAGGGTTCCTACTGTATAAGATACCCTTCAAAGTCATCAAAATTTTAGTTTGCCAGGACATTCTCCAACTATGTCCCATACCCAAGGGTGGTGGCCCCTTACAACAAAACTACAAGGGGTAGGGATTGACATCTTTATCTAGGAACTGGGATGCCACTACAGGCTATTTACTAATGCAACAATCATGGAAGAATTTGGGAATTTCTTTTTTTGCTTTGCTTGCCTCCTCCATCTATGACAGTAAGGCTATAATATGACAATATGTTTTTCTTATTTGATAACAAGAGGAGATACCATGATGTTCTGTGATTCCGATTACATAAGTTTCTTGGTATATTTAAGGAGAAATTAGTCTGATTAAGGCTTTGCAAAGCATTTTGAAAAATTTCTTCCTTCGCTTGTTTTTGAATGTGCATCTGGAAATACACTGTTATTGAGGGACATCTGGTGGGCTAAATTATAACTAACCCTCGATCCCAAAAAGAATGGGATGTTCTATCTTATGTGGGAACATGCAAAATGGTGGGGCCAAGGGCGGTTATTGGGATGAAGCTTCAGTCAAAAAATTTTCACCACTGAAATTTGGATATTGCAGTACCATTCTGGAAAAATAAAAATGTGCCTTGACAAAGCTCCTTATTTCTTCCAACTTATATTTTACCAGATGGGAGGAATTTGGGGGTTTCTGTTTTTGCTTCCCTCCATCCTGCAGAATATACAGTGGATGACAACAAAAAAGCCAGCATTAAGTGTCTTAGTAGGGTGTTGGACCACCATGAGCCACCAAATCAGCTTCAATGCTCCTTTGACATAGAGTCCAAGTCTCTGGAACTCTACTGGATGGATGGAGCTTCATTACTCCAAAAGATCCTGTACATAGAGAGGGATATTCTAGGGCTGCAGTGGATAAAGGTCTCTCTACAAAGACAAATGCACATTGGAGATTTGAGTGGCACTGCTCTACAGAGATAAGCAGAAAAGTGATGTGGTCAGAGGAGTCATCCTTCATATTCTGGACTGGTGGGCAAGTCCACCAAGAGAATGCTGCAGGCCTGAATACTGGACCCCTACAGTGAGGGGGTCCGCTGGCTCTGTTATGCTGTGGGGGGACATTTTCCACTTATCCACTTAGAAGGCTCACTGCAAATCAATACAAAGTAATTGTGAGTAATCATTTTTATCCTGTGACAAAACCTTTCTATCCTAATGGGAGTGCTCCCTTCCATGATGACAACGCCCCTATCCACAGGGCACGAAGGGTCACTTTTTTTTTTCTTTTTTTTTTATAAATAGCGCTCATGAAATGTTGAAATCAGTGTTCTCCGGCACAATCATCAAAACACCAAATGTGGCAATATCTTTTTAAGAATGGAGCTCCACCCCTCCATTAGAGTTCCACTGACTTGGAGAATCTATGCCAAGGAGCACTGAAGCTGTTCTGGTGGCTTGTGGTGGTCCAACAACTTACTAGGACACTTCATGCTGCTTTTTCCTTTCATTTGTCATCTACCTGTATTTCTCTAGGGAAATGAGGGCAAAAAACAAGTGGTCGGAAGGTGAATGGACCAGGATTCAAGCCAGAGCAAGGCAAGGTGGTGAGGGCCAAGTGCCAGCTATAGGTTGCAAGACTATGCATACATTGATGCGTGTACTCGTAGTCGACTCACCTCGCAGGATCTGATAGAGGAAGACCTTGATGTGGTCAGTGGTGAGAGGCTGAGGAGACACAATCACTTTGTGGAGGTCACTCTGCATCAGTTCTGTTATCACATAGCTGTGGCTGTCAAGGAAAAACTCTAGGACAGAGAAAAACTCTAGGACAGACGCACTGACCTCCTGCCAACATCAACAGGCCTATCTCTGTACACCAATCATTTTTCAGTTGTCAAAACACATATGGCTGCATAACAGTGGAGTCTGAACAACTTGTGTGTGACCCCATTATATGCTTGTATGTGTTTGCTGTTACAAAAACAAAAATGACTATCATGACAACTAGCTTATTCAAAATTCATCAGCGGCCAGCACAGTGATGTGCTGAATTTAGACTGGAGACAAGTGGCTATATTAAGTGAAGAGAATAAAAAGGAGGTCATGACAGGAACAATTAATGAAAAGAAATTGGGACAGAAGGTGTGTGGATGGAATGTATGTGGTGAAGCGTACAGAGGTACTAGAAATACATAGTGAGCACATCACATTACCACTAGACAGATGAAGACTGCGCTCTGAGATGTGAAAGCCAAACAGAGTGTCACACCAGATGTTACTCTGACTGTGTGTGAAGGATACATTTCCTCAAAGCAATCAATCTGCGGGGGCTGCAGAATATCCAGGGCTGACAACACCTTGGGTGGACAGAAAAGGGAAGATGTTAACATCTGAACTAAAAATCACTTCTGTGTCCTTACTTGCAAACAGTGAAACATCACCAATCCTTTGTCCAGTCTATTACAACTAGTTCCACCTCCCTTCACCATATTTCCCTTTGTCTACTCCAGAATTACATTGTCATGCTTGAAGAAGCACAGCATCCTCAGCTCTCTGAAGACCCTCTTGCAGGAAACGAGGTTCTGGAAGACATTGGGCATCTTCTTCAAAGCCACCTTGCGACCGTCACGAGGATCTGTAACTGACCTGCAAAATTTGAATGAGAGATAGGCAGCATTTTCATCCAAGTTCAATTGAGCGGAGCAATACAGCCTATTGTGTGCACATGTGTGCATGTAACTTGGCCCCGAAGTTTTGAATACATGCTAAAGCACAAGGTCTCCGGCAGTACCTTGGCAATTTTCTAACAGAATTCAAGTGATTTATTGATTTGATAGATAAGTAGATGCATAGTTAGATACTCTATTGATCCCAGAGAAAAATTAGGAAGTGTGACACTGTTTTGTAGAGACGTTCACTTACCAGACAACACCAAATGCGCCATAGCCAATGGGGCGATCTGGCTCCATCTCAGCTGGGCTTGGCACCTCACTAGCCGGGTTGCTGTAAGGCTGAGGCACAGCAGCCCCGCCGCCGGTGCTTCCTCCAAGAGATGTGGGGTGGCGAGGCGTCCCCGCCGGGGCTGTAGGTCCGGTCAGACACGGTGTAGCGCTGAGGCCCGTGGAGGGAGCTCCAGAGGAGGAGTTGACGCAGAAATACTTGTGGCCCAACTCGGAGCCCGGAAACAAGTTGCCACACACTGTCTGTCGGCCTGCACCATGGAATGCCATCCTCTCTCCAACCCCGACAGTCCACTTTGTCTGAGCGCTTCGCCAAGCTACTGTTAACCCAGCAAGGCGCGAGAGACATCCAATTCTTCAGCGAGCATGACAAATCAGTTCCCTAAGCACACATACCTGGCAGACTGTGCCAAACATGACATGCAAACAGCCGAGCTCGACGACAAGATGAAGAAAAGCAAAGCCGCTACAAACACTGTGGCCAAACCACAGCTAAATTAAATGCACTGTATCAACAGACACATAAAAACTCCGAGGTGTGTTCGCAAAACTAAATGCATGAAGCTCAGCCCTAGTAGTGTCGTACTCCTAACTCACATACCGTCGTCGAACTTGAGCGGAGTTACCTTTGTTTATTGCGAGCTTTATATTAGCTGGTTAGTTAAGTTGCTCGGTTAAGTGAGCTAACAGAAGAGGCTAGCCAACGACGACTTAAAACTATAGAATTAAGTGTAGTGTTTAAGCCAAATGCAAACCCGACAGTCCAGCTGCAATGTGAACTTTACAACCACACGCGCGTGAATTAACGTATTCAAGTTCTTCCCGTATGAAATGCCTTAAAATTAAATTTCTGTTTTGTCAGGCTAAGAGCTATTCTGCTAACCAGCTGTTCCAGCCTGCTAATATGATGTCTATGACCCATATATCTATCGTTAGCCGGGTACTGTGACCTATATATTTTAGTAAAAAACCTTTCCACGGACAGCAAAGTAAAACCAGCGTACAAACCAAACACAACCAACTCGATGATAGAACGACTCAGAAACAAATGTGAGAGAAGTAAAATATGAAGTTAGCAGCTCATCGTTGTGTAGGAAGCTCCCGCAGCTAGCTGAGATGTTAGCTAGCTTTGTAACGTAGCAGACCAGCTAACGCCAGCGAGCTTTTGATTGCTCGCTAAGCTGGCCATCGCATCTTAATATCCAGTGTTGAAATGTCCTATAAAAGCAGGTTCTTCTGTCTTTTGGATGAAGTCTCATCAAGCAGGTGCTTTGCTCTCAGTGTTAGTTTCTGCCGGTTGGGCTTATAATCACCTTTACAGCGACAGTTACAGTGAGCTAGCTTTGTAGCTGATTCGGTAGGAGGAGTTGGTAAAGCCGGGTGGGGGAGGGTTGGTGCTTCTCAATCAGCGGTGTAAACAATGCTATGGTGCTGGAGAGCACACGACGACAAATGAGAGAAAAATGCACATACAGTATGCAGTGAGCAGTGATAGACTGATCAACATCACTCCAAACTGAATCCACACATGCATTTTTACTGCCTTTTAATACAGTAGTAACGAGGCGCTATGCACTATGCATCAAATACAGTCAATATGCACAGCCACAGAAAATGTGTCACCAAGGTAGCTACAAATTACATGGCAATTTACCTTTTCAAGAATTACAAATCAGCATCCAGAGTAAGAACAAATATCATATGAGGCAAATAAGTTATGCACATTCAATGTCCATGGGGAGTATACACAAACAACCATCTGTTTACCTTTATCAGTTATAGAAAAGTGTATTTACATGATGGCCCTTCTACACAGTTGATATTTCCAGGTCATAGTTGGATGGTTCCCTGCACTTAACAAAGTAAATTCTGACAAAGGCAAACTAGGAAACTGTTTAATACAAGTTGGGACAGAAACGGGGCAAGCCAAGTTATTGTATTTCATAGCATACTGGACGTTTTTTGGTTAATTTCCCATCAGAAACAAACACTGGTATAACATGGAAAGAAACATCTAAAAACAGCAAATGTTTTACAAAACCATGACAGGCTGTGTAAGTCAATTGAAAATTAAAATGATTTAATGGCAAGTGAAAATAACAAAGCTATATGAATAGAAATCCACATTAATTCATGAGAAGATTCCCTTGTAGTTTAATCCATGGTTTCCCTTGGCTTTGACCCACTGAGCTTGGATCACAATATCAGTTTCCTCTGTAGGAAAGACCCTGCATGTATGTAATGAACGTACCACAGGTGTGTGTTCCCCAATGTGAGCTGTAGGTATGCTCCTACCACTGACTGAGCCGGGACTCAATGACAAAACAAAAGTTCAAAAGGGACACTGTCCTCACAAGACTGTGAGCGAGGCTGACCAAAGCAAGCATTTCCATAGCAAATTCTCTCCTGGTCTGTGTCCGCTTTTGGCAGCTGATGAAGAAATCTTCTGCGAAAAGTGAAAATAAAGCAGATATTGATAAAGTGCTGCATTAAGACACCATGCAAACAGGAAAACTGCGGCTGGACTAATGTATCAGGCTAGAACTGCCCTTTTATTTTACAGATATCAGCAAGTCAGTGTCATTGCCCTCCAACATGACAGATGTAATTAAGTCTGGCAGCTTCAATCTGAACTCACATCATGTGATACCAGTGATTCTGCATGTTTAGTGTAATATCTACAAAATGTACGTTCTTCACTATTTTGCTCATCCCAAAGCAAGTGTAATTGTGCAATTGTAAATATATTTTGTGATTTTGTAAAATCTCAATATTGTTTTCCTCCCTTTTCTCCAGCCATTGGTTTCCAGTCATTCCACTATAATATGAAAATGAACTTTCAGAGAATTCAAACTTTGTTCACATCAGTATTCTATCACTGTAATAAAGTCGTCCACATTAATTTACCTAAAAGCAGCAGCACTGTTGTGTTCTGCTGACTTGAAATTGGTTGGAGTGAAATGCTCCCTCCACCAGGGAAAATAGTCCTCAGGAAATATTTGCATCCTACAGGCAATTATCAGTTCTGTGGTTTATGAATGGTGATGACTTTGTTAGCAGAGGCAGAACACTATAAGGTGGGTGTTTCAATGAAAGAAAAGTGAAAATTGAGGTGTTTTGATTCTATGTTGTGAAATCTTTAGCGCCACCACATGATTTGCAAAATGGTTTGTTGTAATCTAAAATGTGGAGAAACTGTAGTAAAGAGGTCAAACATTACAAAATTACTGGAATGGTACTTTAAAACTGAATTAAAACTCATACAAAGACAAACACTTCACACACACAAACACACCTGGTTTGGCTGCTGTCTTGCCAGCCCTGCCTTTTATGCATCCCCTCTCTTCGGTGCCATGATCGCCCTAAATCCTGTCTCCA
>OMLB01062700.1:62405-87261 GCA_900302555.1 Myripristis jacobus | reverse complement strand
TGGCTGTTGTGAAAACTGAGCCTGTGACTTTTTGCGACGAGGATAACCAGGGCCGGATCACAGGACGATGGGGCCCTGGGGCACAAACTTCACGAGGGCCCCCTTCCACCTATGAGTTAGACAAAACAAACTGGGCAGGTCCTGTTCATTTGCCCACTCAATGATTTTTTCTAAAATGCATGGAAAAAAGAGCAACTAAAAACTTAGGCTGCGCTTACACATAGTCGGGTATTTTGAGAAATGAATATTTCCCTCCCTCTGTTTTCCAGAATAACATCGTGCACACAGCATAGTTTTCAAAAAGGTTTCCGTTTACATTAACCCGCATAAATACGCCGTCGAGCGCCATCATAACTACACCAAGCCTATGGGCGGCAGTGTAGGAAGAAGGAGAAAGCCATGCAAGCCAATCAGAAGCCTCATATCGTCAACAACGGATAACACGAGCGACTGCTACTCTCAATGCATCCATGATCATCACCATAGCCAAATGTAAACATTGCGCGCATTTTGGCACATAATGTGACATCGGCTGCCTAAAACTGTTTTTCTCAGTTTACATGCAAACGTAAAAACGGTAGTTTTCCTGAATCTCCACTCTGGCCGGAGTTTTTAGAAAGAATCGTCTTCAGAGGCGAATTCGCCGTTTGCGTGTAAAAGAAGGGCACAAACGAAGGGAAATGTCTCTGTTTTTAAAAATACCCGTGTATGTGTAAACATAGCCTTAAAGGAGCAAACCTTCATGGAGTCTTCTTGGGTAAAATTTCTCGTAATTGGCTACTATATTTTCTTTATGCAGATATCTCCACTCTGTTATAGATGAAGGAATTCTTGCTGCTTGGTGCTTTACCTCACACAACACAGCACAAATAGTTTAGAACAGCTTTTTAGCTGAACATTATCCAAGTAATTGATATATCCACATCTGTGATGAGACAATTCCTTAATATTTTTCCTTTATTTATTTATTTATTTATATTTTGCATTTGATGTCTAGTGCTACATTATATTATGAGAGTGGCTCTAGATATGGCACACATGCTGATAGAATGTCCCAAATTTGGAAAAGAGATGGTGCAACAAATTGTGTCTGGGCCTCATAACGTCTAAAAGAAGATTTGTCTGGGTCTGGATGTTGTTTAATGAATCTACTCTGCATTTAAGATTTATACATAACCCTAAAATAACCAGACAATGAATGATCTGGGCCTCCTCCGTGTCTGCCCCGTGTAGCCGATCAGTAATCATGCCCAGATGGGATGGACGATCTCTCTAACCACCAGGTGTTAAAAGTTAAAGGACTCTGATCTGAACTCCTCTCTGTGAATATACACCTATATGCTGCCTGTTCCTCTCAACCATCTGACTTCCAGTAGCATCTGCCACGGAGCAGAGGCAATGAACTCTCCTCCTCGGGGACATTACTATTGATAACCGAGTTACGAATCATTTAATACCATTAGAGTCCTTCCACATCTCTGCCTCACATGGAAATATCATTCCTATCCCAATCTCCCACACTGTGAGAGATTATCAAGGGTGATGATGCAGTAGAACGGTGGAAGATTTATCAAGTTAATAAAATGAGCTCTGGGGAGAGCTATTTCAAGGCATCACTGAAGTATGTTTAAAGTAAGTGAGAGTCGATGGTGGCCACAATAGTCGTGCAAAGAACCCACTGCAGAGAAGCTAAATCATGCACTTGCTCGCTTTTGTTGACTGATATTACTTACAGCCGATGCTTGAACTCTAGTAATGGCTGTCTGAATACTTTGGGAAAATTGAAGGCAGAAATCGCCTGACAGAAGCTTGTAAGATACGGAGCCGTCTCTATCATTGGCTACATTTTTCCATACCCACAACTGATTTGCAACAAGCAGTAGCTGAACACTGATAAACAATATAGGACTGACATTTACAGATAACCATTAAATGACACAAAGGAAATTTGCATTAAAGTGCTAATCATGTCAGCATGCTTGATGATACAAATGACAAGTTTGACATAACTTCACAGCCTGTCACACTGGCTTGATTTTCTTTGTGATTGCCACTGTTTCATACACAAAGGACCATACCTCCATTTTCTTTTCCTCTATTTCTGCCTTCCCCTGGTACCTGGTAGGAATCTCTTAAAATTTCCGTGCCATATCTTCATTTCCCCCACTAGAAACTTCTGACTTATTGCCTGGTATTGACATATAATATTAAAAGCAGAAGACTGTGCAGTGATAGGGTACCAGCCCAGATATAATCTGGAGACTCCTCACTGTGCTTTACATACACTTTTGAACTGTGTTGGCGTGAAAGCTGTAGCTGCTGTGCAGCTTGGAGGGTAGAACACAGCTTTAATAAGGCCAGGGTTAAAAGTTTGATTCCCACTGGGGCCACATATGCTGAAAATATATGTGCGCTTAGTGGTACTATAAGGCACTCTGGATGAAAGCACTCATCAAATTGCATATGTTACCAGAAAAATTGATGCTGAAGCACTACTCCTTTTGATAACTGTCTAATGCAGATGACGACATGGCACGTCACTGCAGGATATTTCCAGCAGCTATAATGGAACTTGATTGCAGAAAATGTTCCAGCAATTTTAAACATAAATAGTAAAGACTCGGTTAGTATCAGTCAGAATCAAGGAGCAAGAGGTTTTATGTAGACATTTACAGATCTTGTACAATAACCATACAAGGAGAAATCCAATGCTTAAGAGACAGAGATACCAATCTCTTCACTAACAGTAGCCAAAATAGACAAGAATGCAATGCAGTAGGTACAAGGCATGGCTGCACTCCTATGCCACATTATCTATAGTATCAAATGCTATAGAATCAAATATGATTGTGCATTTTAAAATTTGAGCCGTGGCTCACTTATATGTTATCCGATCAAATTTCAAATTGGTATATACATGCAACACCACATAAACAGGTCAATACACACAACATTCACAAATTAGTTGGCTAGCTAGCTATATTTATATGATATATATACACCAATTTTGGGCTGACAGCTAGAAGTTCATGTTCCTTCTGTGGGGTTGTGAGATGCTGGACATCACTACCTGCAATAGAAGCAGACAATTAACGGCAGGTTGAAGGAATGTAGATACACCAAAAATGACCATACTTCCAAAATAACTCCTGGAATTTCATTGGATATTACAAACTGATTCTATGTAACAAAGTATCAAAGGGTGGATTTTTGTTTCTTTAAATGCTACTGTATGCTCACTACAAGCGAGAGGACAGACACAATACATAATGACACACTGAAGAAAAAACTTATGGTATTGCATTGATGAACCAGTCCATGTAGAGCAAAAATAATTAGCAATTAGCAGTTAGGTCCGGGATGATACAGCCACTTCAACCTTAAGCACACTGCGCTGGGTAATGACAAACATGTAAATGCATGCTTATCTCTGATTCCTTATGCATCTTGCTTTACTACTCTGCAGTGTATTCTCTGCTCAGCTCTCCTCTCCATAGCAGTGCTCTATATCCAATCTATTTCCTCAGTCTGAGCATAGTACAACAGGATTAAAGATGCATGAGATTATCCCCATGTCCAGCAGGGTGGAATGAAGAGAGATCATGTTGAGCACATTGACCTTGTTCTCAGAGCTATTGGCCAGATCCGCACCTTTGCAGTGCAGCTCTGTATTTAACATTGTATGGGACTTCTTAATTAGCAGGGTTGGTCCACTGCCAAACTATTGTTACAGTGCTCCATGGACACAAAAAACTGTCTCACACACTGGTGTTCCATTTCTCTAGCTGGGCTAACATCGCAAGTAGTGTAATAGGGTTTCCATTACACTGTTTACCATGTCAAACACAAAGCAATGGATGCCTCAGCACACAAAATGCTCAAACTCATTCATTGCAGTCTTTATGGAGACTGCTTGCTGGCAGGATAATGAGTATGTACCAGAATCAGACTGAAATATCAGGCCAATAGTGGCCTTTTGTTAAATATCAGTCTCACTCAGTCAACTTCCTCCCTGACCACAGCGACATTAAAACAGTATGTAAAACCTCCAATAAAATTTCACTCTCTTTGGACACTTTATTTCTACATTTAATTGTTAAATATATGTTTTTGGAAATTAATCCTTCATTTGATGGTCTAATGCATCCCAGAGTTTCTCTACCACTGAATAATTGAAGAGCTGCAAACACTGAAAGAATTTCATTAGGCTGGATTTCAGTTGAGAATTTTAGTGTCCCTCGATAGGCTAAAGGCTTTTTCACATGCTTTCCCACCATTTACAGGAGTAAAATTTACTTAAAAAGGGATTTTGTTGGTATAAAAACGGTCAAATTTAATCCTGGTGATCATCAACACAAAACAGCTGGATGTATCAGATATTTCAGTCCAAAAATATCACTATCTGCCTTCAAAAATCACTATAATTGAAACCGTAGTATGTACAATGTTAGATGATTTTTTGGCGGTACATGCATTGTTACAGTTTTGGAAATATTTCACAATTACTGTAATTACAAAAAGCATGCATCTATCTAGATGAAGTATGTGTACTAATGCTCATTTTACAATCCGTATATCACTGTCTGAAGCCATTTCTACATCTCCTTCCCCCCAGACATTGGAACAAGTAACGGAACAAGAGGGCAGTGCCTCTTGTAATAGATAAAACCCACAAGTCATATGAACAACTGCACAACTGTCTGTGGCAGTAACTTTCTCTGCAAATCTCATCCATCATTTATGCATGGCTCTCCATTACAGGTTCATTTGAATGAGAGGATAGCATAGCCCCCCCCTTCTTGAGCTCTAAAGGTCAGTGATTGAATATAATCCTCATGCAGAAAGTAACCTGATTTCCCTCTCATAGTTGTGCAGTAATTCCAAGGCTCTTGTGGTTTAGTAAATAACAGACCACACTTAGTATGCCACAGAACTGTTGCATTAATCTTTCACTGGAATTGGTGGGATTACTCTCTGTCAATTTACAGTTTAGAATTGGGTTTACTATTCAAAGCACTGCGACATTTTCCTCTGCAGAGATCCAGTGTATGTTGGTGGTTATTTGATTCAGCCCAGCGTGAGTCGAACCACCTCTAGTGACTGGGTAGCTATAGTATCAGCTGACCAGCTGTTGAGAAGAGGAAATGAGCCTCCGCATAATGACCATCCTGTGGTTTTATGCACCTGGCCATTGGTTTGTACCGAGTCTTTCAAATTAACTTTGGACTAATGTCTCCAGGACGCCCCGCTGTTTAGGTGTGGGAGGATACTGTGTCTCATTCCACTGTATCAACCTCCAGATGGAGAAAATACTACTGGTGCTTCAGCATAGCGCCAGGCTCAATTACCAGAGCGAGGCGTTCATACCTTCCTTGCAAACGGCTCTAAGTGAAGGTGGAGATTGAGACCCCAAGGCTTTGTTGGGGATTTCCTCTTTTAATGCACTTTGTTTGATGATACTTTAAGTGATTTAGGTTGCTTTGTATCTGCAAATCACTGCTCCAAAGTGAAGCTTAATCTCAAATTCTCAATGATCTGTACCACACTATAGTGTGCTCAGCCCTAAATACAAAGCCACAGTGATCTTTAGCAGCATGGACAGTAATGGCAAAGAGAACAGTCAATAGACAGTGAAGTGTGAAGCAACTGATGTTGTCCGATGCTACTGGTCAATACGTTGTAGGTGTCTATGTCTGTGTATTTTCTATGGAGCAACATAGGCTTTAACTGGGAGCTTTTACACCAGTATCGATCAACACATTGCTTCAACTTCGACATGTAACGATAAAGGAATTGAAATCAGGTTCAGGCCAGATAAGAGTATGTGGTCAAGAGCCTGTCGGCATTTTCATTAGGTCCTTGTTGAACTGCAATGCATGATATGCCTGTGTGTGCCACTTCACTGTTGCTTTTTTTCCAGTTCACATTTCTCTACAATTCAAATTGCGCATGCAAGCATTTGTTCTTGCGATTTAGTGCCAGTCCAAACTTAATATGCGGCAGAACTACGTTAATCTTTCCCCAGAATTGGTAAATGCCCTCAATACATGATTTTGTGTCAGTGAAACAGCTTTTAAAGCATTATCTATCACACTGGCCAGATGAATGGAAATAATTAGCATGCTAGGCACACGTCTCATTTGAATGACGACTGAAGGGACGTATTCACAAAAGGACACGTAGGCTCTCTATAGTCCTGACTGTGCGAGACATCAGACGGCTTTGATAACAGCAGCCTGGTGGTCACCCCAGCTGGGGGGCTCAGATCAACCAAGGGAGACAGCTGGGGGCCCAGCAGAATAGACCCTCCACTGCACAGCATGAACCCTATATCATCACTGCCTGTCTCTCTTTTCACCAGCTCTTTTTCTGTTTTTGGGTCCCCAAGAAGAACTGATTGACGGATGTCCAAATGGGTTTGGATCAGAATGAACTGGTTTTAACTTGCCAGCGCTGTGACAGACTTTGGCATTTAGGTGTGTAATTATTTATTTTTCTTTTTTTCCTTGCATGAAAACAACTTTGTTCATGCCCCAATACGTGATTTGGGTTAATAGAATTTAAATACATTCTGAATCCCCCGAAGAGCTTTTAAGCTAACAGAGACGGGAGACAGTCTGTCGGAATGTGATGGAAAGGCTATAATTACTTGCCAAAGATGTGGTTCTTATATCAACAAATTACCAGGTGTACAAAGCGCACGCTGTGGTCTCAGAGAAACGGGAAAGATAAAGCCTCTTCGGTTTTTCTTCCCCGTGTTTGTCTCTTGACTCTAATCCCATCAAAGACTCCCCTGCTTTTTGTTTTTCTTTACTGAATGCTAAGATCCTCCCCCGTCTTGGGCTTACCTCCCCTCAGGATTGGCATCTTGGAGTACGCTCATTGGTGATTACTCACTTCCAGACAAACATCTGGGAGCGTAAATACAGCTAATCCCCTTCATCGCCGCAGTCTCTCCACTACAGTTAGTTCTTCCTCAGAGTAAATACCAAAACAAGAGCGAGGACTGACTACAGGATAAAGTTGGCTCAAAAAGAGCCACCACTACGTCTTAAGCATTTGAATGGAAACATGACTCGTTGACATATTCCTCGACGCCTGTTGAATGCGAGCCGTTGGCAGTTCAATCAGCTTTTCTTTTGCTCGGCAAATGATAAACGGACATAAAATGGGAGTCGCAGCACTGGCAGCAGTTTGACCTTGGCAGATGAGGTTACGGCTCATTTAGTCCCAGTCAAAATGCCTCATTATGACACAATGCAGCCTTTTATACCAAGGCCATTGGCTAGGCAGAATGACATGCATCTACAACCACACTTGTCATCAACATACCTACTATTCAGGGAGGAGAAAGAGAGGACGCTCAAATGTTGAGTGGAAAACTTCTACAGCTGTATTATAATTTAACTATCAAAGATATCTATTTTAGATAGATAGATAGAAAGACAGATAGATAGGTAGATGAATAGGTAGATAGATAGCACGTTAATGTGTCATTCCTCAACACACATACAACATATAAATATACAAATGTCTTCTTCAACTTTCATAACGCCTCCTTTATCAAAAAAGAATAAAATATAAAAGGTGCTGAGGACCATTTCAAAGGATTTATGAGACACAATTCACATGAACTTATAAAAGAGAAAAAAATGCACATGTATTAATTGTCATATAATCTAACCTTATTGACTCATAAAAATTTGCATTCTTTTGAGAATTTGGTGGCAATAATAATTTACCAGATAAAAGAATACACTATTTTTTGCTTACAGTGTTAAAGCACATGGGATTGGAATTCAGCTGATTCATGGTTGCAAAGAACACAGAGACGTCTATTGACAAAAGCATCTGCGTGTCTACAAGTTTCTACTGCCAAGTTTCTAAATTGAAATTTAGAAAATGCACTTTCAGATATAAAATTATATGCTATGGTCCTTGCCCGGCGTCTAGAGACAGTACTGCCAATATTGGTTCACCCAGACCAAACTGGCTTTGTCAAACAAAGATTTGCATCAGATAATTTAAGACGACTGTTACACATTATCGACAAAGCTCCTAAAACATCTTCATGTGCAGTGTTGTCTCTGGATGCCAAAAAAGCTTTCGACAGATTAGAACCGGGGTATCTGTGGTAGACTAAGGAAAATATGGGGTTTGGAGACGTATTTATGAACATGCTTAAAATCTTGTCTCACAATCCAATGGCCATGGTTATTATATCTAATCAGTGTTCCACACCTTTCCCCATCAGACGTGGCCTTTGGCAGGGTGGTCCCGCCTCCGCATTATTATTTGTGTTATCTCTTGAACCATTAGCGCAAAAAATTAGAAATTCTCAGGAAATAAAACCAATAGTTGTGAACAACATATCCCATTAAAACTTCTATGTATGCAGATGATCTAGTATTATTTCTCAGTAATACATCACAATCTTTAACTACAGTTTTAGACATCATTCAAAGTTTCAGTTTTATTTCAGGTTATAAAATAAATTTGAATGAATCAACCCTGCTCCCCTTACGTACAGTAATAAGTAATTTTCAGTCAGACGTACAACCTGTCAGTTCACATTTTAGGTATTTAGGCATAGATATTTATCCATCCATAGATAAACTCGTAACTAAAAATTACAAGAGTCTTAAGAAGGTAATATTGAATGAACGACATCGATGGTCTTTATTGCTAATTTCCCTTTCAGCAAGGGTTTCTGCTATCAGGACCTATATTCTTCCCAAAATAAATATCATGGCAAGCATGGTTCATTTACCACCACCACCAGGTTTTTGTCTGCAAAAGACCATTGGCACATATGTACATATGATGTGGGAAAGCTCAGAAGTACAGACTTCCGGGCTCAGGTTGCACTATTTATCTCAGATGTAATTGACAAAATATACCCTGTTTGCCACACATTTTATTATTAAATGATGACTCTTCCCTAAGTCTGACAACCCATAAGAAGAAAATCTTATTGGCAAAGAAAATGCTGGTAATGAGATGGAAGCCACCACATGAATTGAGTATCTTTAAGTGGAAGCTGTCCTATTATGAAATCCTGAAACTGGAAGCCTCTAGTGCTCGAGTGCAAGGAGCAAAGACAGAATCCATTAAAATTTTGCTCACTGTAGCCCAGAAGGTCAAATCAGTACTTCACTAACGTGAACACCTGCACATTGGCACTGAGATTGAGCTTTCATGGTAATTCAATCAGAGTTTATACAATAAGTATGATAAGGTCCAAATGGAAATCAACTGAGTATGGTAAAATGAGGAATATTGACTATATCTATGATAAAATGACGAATGTTGGTGAAAACCCTTGGGTCTGGTATGGGGTTTAGGGTGAAGCAGCCTGGGTTATGCAACCACAGGATCGCTGGTGCATGGGAAAAGTGGAAGAGACAAGTGGAAGAGAGATCCAAATAATACAACTATCAACTTTATTATTCACCAACTGTATGGTTTTCAACATGTGCACAGGTACAATATGTATTGTGTTTATAAGTTAAATTGTATTGTAAGTAGCCTTTGGCACATGTATGCAATGTGATGTCTCTTCTGCCTAGAAAATCTTTAATAAAAACTTAATCACAAAAAAAAAAGAAAATGCACTTTGATGCTGCCGAGACATAATATCCTGAACATAGAGCTCTGTTTCCAATGCAAATTTAAACTGACACTAAGTTTGTAATAGTGGTTGAAAAATATGACATGTTTTAGATTCTAAAAAAAAATTTAATGTGAAACACTAAATTTTTTAACATTATAAAAACTAAGAAAAACAAACAAAAAAACCCACTTCTGGCATCAGACATGTTACAAAATCTCTACCAGTTCATATAAATGAACATCCACTGGTGATACCACTGTTGTTCTCCAGCCCTAATGCTGCCACACTATTTACCTTTTCCCACATGATATCTGCATGCCCTGTTAAAAACAACAAGACTGGAGAAACTTAACCTCACACTGCAGCTTGGATGTCACTAAACTTTCCTCAACGGAAGTCTTGGTTATTGGCCCAAACCAAAATTGTTGACACTGTTAATCCACGTTTGCACGTTTGGCCAGTGTGATTTACGATTCTAATCTGAAATTTGAGCACCATGTTACAAAACTGGTACAATCCTCCTTTCTCAAGATAAGAGATATTCCCAGTTTCAGCTTTACCCAAGAAAACAACTGAGCGAATACTTTATGTCTTTGTCTGTTCTCATTTTGATTACTGCAATTCTCTTTTTTATGTCTAACAACTCTGCAACTCCTCGACTTTTGGCTTTTGACTAAGACTAATTATAGTGAGCGTGTAACGAAAATTGTGGCGTCCTCACATTGGTATGCTTTAGAATTCAGCTTTTAAAAACCCATAGTATTGTTATACCCTTCTAACTGGTTTCTCTCGCTCTTATTGAACTTTTCGATTCTTTTAACTGCTCACCTGCCTAATTGTTTTATTTATTACATATATTTGCATTTTTTAAAGCACTTTGCAACTACTACTACTGCATATCCTTTTCCCATTTCTCTACGATTTGTGTTGCTTGTGGAAGCGCTGGCTAGCAGTTAGTTCGAATTGGTGGCTGTCAGTCTCTCCTGTTTGTGACTCTTTAAAGGTATTCTCAAACTAAGAAGAATAAAATGTCACATTCATTGCATGGTGTATTGCGATTTTCATCAGTCCATTAGGCGTTTGCATTCGTATGACACTGCAAAGAAATGTGTATATCCAGTACTGGAGCCAGGCTGAATGTGAATGATGGCCTAAGTGAGTCTTTCAGCGCGATGTATTTATGATAATCTATGGTATTCCTGTGTTCTGGGAAAGCTGGAAGCATTTTAGTCTCTAGAGGTAGCCTGTGTTTTTCTGAGCTCCGCCGCATGGAGATCAAACATATTCCCTGCTGTCCCAGTGGCCTTGTGATTGTGATATATCCATATACTGTATAGGGAAATGCACCTATTCACTGAGGTGTATTTACAGAGCTTAATACTGAAATAAGATATCCATCATTGGAAAAAAAGCACAAAATCATTAAAACAAATGGTATAATTTTTCAAAGAGTACTGTGCAACTTAAATCCATCTACATATTGGACCCCTATCTTTGAACAGTGTTGTGTTTGTTTTGCCAAAGAGGATGCTGTATGTAGTGCTTTGTAATGGAACTCATACCTCTCATTTACCTCATGAAGATCTAACTCTAAACAGATACATTCTCTGTGCGTTTGTCAAATTAAACAGCGTAAAAGGCAGCTATTACTGTACGGGTTCCTGTTTGTGTGATACCATTGTACCATTTTCTGCTTTCTACTCTCACAGCTTGGCCACAGAGACCAGCTGATTGGCTTCATCATCTCAGCAGTACACACACAGCAGTCTGCCTTCTCTTCAGTGAACATCTTTCTGAACAGAATCTATTTAATTGCTTAATCTTGGCTTGATACGGCAGCTATTTTGTGTCGGCAGTTTTGATCATGAATTCTTCAAAGGCAGGTATACAAACAAACATGACGCACATTTCTCCTCAGGCTGACTGCTTCAAATGCCGGGCGATTTCAAGATGAATACGAGATACAATGCAAACCGTGATGCGCCGCCATATGAATGCAGCAAAATCACCAGGAAAGGGAATTGCTTAGTAGTTACGGAGGTAGTTAGTCACAGAGAGCTTTTCATCAGACCTTTTCATACTTGACACCTGTTCAATAGAAACCCTCAATTTAAACGGCTTCGTCTTTACAATGAGGTTTTCAGCGAAGCAGCATGCGATGCATTTGAAGACCTGGAAGCTCTGCTGCACGAGGTTCTCGCTGCATTTCAGTAAGAAGTCACTTTTTCTATTAAATGAAATTAATCACTTAGCATTTACCACTACTAGAGTAAATGGGTGATCCAGGGACCTAACTCTGTGAAGCAGGAATTTGTTTGATGCAGTTGTAAAGCATAGTCTTTTGAAACCTTCGCTAAGGATGTTTTCACACCTGTAGTCTGTTTTGCTAGGTGGTTCAAATGAGTGGAATGGCTGATACTGTGTTGCATTGTTCATTTGCTTCAGTTTGATTCAAGCCGTGTTAGACCTGCCAGCCTGCTCATTTGGTCTGGGTCAGGCAGCTTTGCTAGGTGGAAAGGTGGAAAAAGGAAATGTTTACCTCTGTTATGTTTTTATTGCACTTTATTGCAAAAACACATTAGGCCAATGCAATATCCAACACTGACTTGGAGCGCCATCGGTAGCCTTGACATTTCTTCACTATTGCAGTGCTCATGTGGGCTAAATACCAACATATATCCTTGTTATAAACCCTTGCATCATTGTCTTGCTGTTTCATTAACTGCTAGCTGCTATTGCTGCGGACTTGCTTTTTTCTGTTATTGATTACGAGCCCTTGATTCTTAATACCTGAGCTATGGGAGCTGCTACAGCCCAAGACGAACAGGGTTTCCTTTAGTTGGGTCAAATCTAGGTCGGTTCACTTTCATACCAAAAATGGGCCGCTCCAGAGTTCCTTTGTAACTGTCCTGAGAGAGACCACCTCCTCAACAGGGTCTTGCTTGGGTTGTTTTTATTTTTTGTCTGCACCGGTGTGCAATTGCTGGTTTCACACCTGCCCAAACAAACCGCACCAAGGTGGTAAATGCTCGATTCAATTGGACTAAACAAGGCAGGTGTGAAAATGCCCTTATTTATGCAGGAAAACTGAGCATGCATGCACTTTGGTAGGCAGCAATACCCATTTTTAGATACATTTATACACACCGTGCCTGAGAGACACCCTCTGGTCTCAAAATGTTAGTCGAATCTCAGTCAGTGTAGTGCCCGGGGAAAAAAGAATCCTTTTTTTAATTTATTTTTTTTAGAGGTCTGGAGACCGGACTCTACTCATCTAGTTGGCCATTGAGCAGCTCCACAAGAGCAATTGTGGATGAAGTGCGTTGCTCTGGGGCACTTTACCATCGGTTGTCGAGGGACAGGAAAGCATTACTCTCTAGATTTTCAAGCCAGTGACTTTCCAGTCACGAGGCCGCCTCTCTACTTTAAGCTTTCTGCTATCAGCACCGCAGCAGAGATGAAACCATATGGCATCCTCACCTATTTCTTTCTTCTGACTTGTGGATGAGGAGCTAAAGTGGCTGCTGTCATTGTTAATCCAGTAAAAGCCTGTCTACCAAGTCCATTTCAGCTTTCAGCATCAGACACAGGAATTGGTTGTGTCAGTCCTTGCTGACAGGGAACCAATGGCTAAGTGTTAGCGATGGTTGTATCTATTACTGAAATGCATTACCCACTTATTCTTTCATCTGACACTTGGGTATCAAGCTGACTGTCAAGGAGGGTTAAATTCCTACTAAAATTTGATACATCGCACAAGAGCGCTGCCAAACATATGTAATGACTGTATTAGGGTATTGGTATCCATGCAACATGTCATCGCAAGTTAATTCAGATCAGTGTGTTGATGTAAGATGGTATTTTATAGCCAGATTGCTGTCCATGTAGTTTGTTTTCAGTAGAATGGTTTCAGTCAGTGGGTAAATAATCTCTTTTGACAAGTGAATCACACGCACCTTAGCCAAGTGAGCCACCACCGTGCCCTGAATCATGGAGCTGCTCATTTCACTGAATACACTGGATTTGGATTGTGTCAGTAATTTATCGTGTGCACTGCAAGGAATGCCCATCTCAACAAGTAATTTAGCCTCATATTCATTCTTAAAATCTTGTTTTTCCTCAAACAAGTAAAAGACGTCTGCCAGTTGGATGAAATGATACCACTTGTCTCCAATGGAGTTTCACTTGTTTTAGGATTTTATTTTTCACGGGAACAAATATGCTGGAGCAAGGCAGAATAAGTCAGATCAGCCCACTAGCATCAAAAAAAATTCTGTAAACAAACTGATGGCTATTGGAAACAAGTGGGACTTTCTCATCCCACTAGCACAGAAAAAGAAACAATATTTTAGGACTAAATATGAGACTAAATGACTTAATAAGATCTATGACAGACGTATGAAAACTATGATGAATTTATATGTTTAACTACCTGATAATGTGAGGCCTTCCTCTTTCTTAAAGGGGTTATGAGTATTTTTAGTGTCTTCAGCCTCCAGTGGGTGTTTTTTTTTATTTTTTATTATTATTCTGAAGCAGAGTTCCCGCTGGAAAAAGTTTTGAAAGCCAGAGATCTTAGCACCTGGCTAAGTCACTGAGTCACTGATGTCAATCCCATCGGTAAGAACCATATCAGCCCCCACAGATATATATATTATGGTCATTTTGTGCTACAGGGTAGTAAAAAATCGTACTTATTGCCCCTTTAACATTTCAGTCGGTCCCATTTGCACCAGCAGGTCAGTAAGTGCCATGGACAGCGCCGACACTGCACCTACCACTGGTGACATCGCCGAAATTACAGGCCTTTCTGTTGCCCTTTCGCTAACACGCTCACCCTCATCTGAACAGTCAAAATACATCCCAGATCCCCCATTTTCACCACGGTGCCTCCAAACTTTGTAAACCACCTCCCTACTGAAAAATATCCTCCATATATATATATATAAAACGCCTATGCCTCCACACGGTGGTAGTCAAAGCTGCAGCGGTGATCATGATAAATGGCATTCTCTCTTGTTCTCATTTTTTTCATCCGCAGCGGGTTGTCGTATCTTTAAGGAAGAATAATGTGCCGATGCATCCCGCAGACCTCGAGGATGAGCACCTGTAGTTCAAAGGCCACAGAGAGCACATGACAAGGCCGAATTGTTTTAGAGACCGAGTTAGGCCAAGCAGACAAGAATCTATGAGCGCTGAGCTTCGGTCCTTGGATGCGTTCGACAACTCTCAGTGGAGCTGAACATCATTTTTCTCAGGGTCTGTCTAGTGATCGCTGTGTATATTGTTTATCTTTTCCTGTGTTTCCCATAGGTGGAACAGGAAAAAAAACTAAGCAGAGGCAATTCTTATAGAAACCAATGGAGATGGAGTGCTATTGGGCTATAACATTGTGGTAAGATTTTTAGTGAGAAATCTGCTATTGGATCTGCTATAGATATCTGCTATCTGAAGAATTCAAAAGCTACTCATGCAAAATTATTTATCAAAAAGATGGAAAAAAAACTAAACAAAGTCAAAACCATTTACAGACTGGATCCTCTTATTCACAGAGTTTTAATTTTTAATACATTCTATGGTGTGATTTTTTTTTTCCTTCCAAAAATGTTTGTACATTGCTTTGCACAGGGCATGCTGTTCCATTCTTTCCAGCTGTAAATTGAGAAGACTACCTGATGGTCAGGATGACTCTGACACATTTCCCACTTTTGTACCCCAGCTCCCAAGTACAGGATTTGCATAGTCTATCTCTCATTGAAAATCCATACGCATAGCACATGTCACATCTGCATGCATGTGAGGGCCACCTCATCTGTTACAGAATCTCCTGGGGCTACCTACAGTAATCTTCCAATAGACAAAGCCTTCAGGCAGTCCAGCTATCAAACACACTCGCTTGCTAGTTTGTTTATGGATTTCCAGCGTGTTCCCTTGAAGAAATTAAGGTTTATCCCCACAGGATGTTCCACATTACGAGGCACTCAATAGTTTTGACACCAAAGTGACGAGGACAGCGACTCCTGTGCAGGGGTTTCCCAGGCTACTTGCACTCAGAAAGGGAAAAAAAATATATAAATAAAAGTGTCCAATCAATTCACAAATGCATCAAAGATGTGCGCAGTGAACACCCTCTAGGAGAAAATGTGTTTGATAAAAACCCAGCCCTCATGTCTAGCATGATAAATGGCATCACTTCATACCCCCTCCACCAAAAAGGCAGCAAGTGGTAATAAGAATACAGTACAGTAAGTAGTGTCATTCATCCTGTGCTTGGAAGAGCACATTTCAAGTGGTGCACGCCCAGAGTAGCACCATTCTGCAAATAGAGTGCACCTTACAGAAATAATAGAAAGGTCCCTGCAATAGAATTCTTTGTCGAGGCTTCTGTGCCAAAGAAAATAAAAAGACCAATCACTTTCCAATCTGCAGCTGCCTCATGAATTTTGCTATACATGGTTTACTGCAAACATTTTACATTAGCATGAATGTAGCCCTGTTAGGAAGCTCTGTAGTGGAGGTCACTTGCGCAAAGCACTAATGTTCAGACCGATGTAATGCAAAGATGAAAAGAGCCTATGCTGCATTACTGGATAGAGGGAGCAAATTCATTACAATAAAACCCGGTGCAGCTGCCTCACTGCGATCGCCAACTGGAGTTCATACTAACACATGTTTCATTTTACCAGCACATCGCTGCGTCACAGGAGACTCTGGAGCACCACCTGCTTTAACACTGGATCCACAATAAAACAATTAACACATTTCTCCTCTCACAAACTGAGTTTTGTCCCTTCAGTGGGCTTGTTTCCATTTCCTGTCTTTACTGGTGAATGTGTTCCACTCCAAATTTCAAAGTGATAGAATTTCTCACATTAACATAGTCCCTACAGTGCACTTTTTGTGGGAAAAAAAAATACATGTATTTTTTGGTACAGTATGTAGCAAAATCAAAATATTGGAGAATTTTTTCCAAAACCGTCTCTGCCCCATTTCTGCTACACCTCACTTATTTCCTACCCAGGGCGCTGTGCATGCTCAGTAGGACCCTTAATGAATAGAAAAGATAGGATTTTTGTGGAGCCTCTCTCCCCAGTCCCCCAGGGTGTGTTGATGCACTGGCCACTGGCCCAAAAAAATACCCTTGTATGGTGCAACATTACGGTTTTGGACATTCTCACAAGCACAGTCTGTAAAACCAGTGGCTTGGTTCATCAGCAGTGCCTTTTAACACTCTATTATGGTTTGATTTAGCCATCCCTCACATGCTACATTATTGCTGGTGCTTTCACATTTGTAGCCATTCTCCGACGAAGGCTATTCATTGGGGTTTGTGTGTCGGGACAACAGAGAAGTGATCCACATCAGAATTTGGACGCAGTGCCGTTATTCATGCATGAACCTCAAAATCAACAATTTGGCAACAGTATTATTCTGAGTGAGTAATATTTAATTGACATGTAATACAGCGAGTTGCTCTGATTTCAAGTGTACAATCAATTTCACAGTAGTGACTGTTTGTTGATGTATCACTCGTGCATTTAAAATTCGGCGACCCCTTGGGCTGATGAAAGCTTTTTCAAAAACCAAACGCATACAATCAGCAGACTCGTCAGCTAAAACCAATGCTGCTTTTCTTAGTTTGCGAGACGCTGACATTTTGGAGATAAAAGATTTTTTACCCAAAAGCGGCATCTGTTTTGTATGTACTCAAGGAAAAACGCCATTGTAAGAGTACCCATTTTCGACCAGACACTTCTCGCTGCACGGCATGTTTTCAGGATGTCAAACAGGTTTTTGAATTTGTCGTGATGTGAGTCGAGATGCAAGTAAATACAAATGATCCACTGCAGCACCCTGAAGCCGTCCATATCAGATAAGATGACACTTTAATAATCCACATGGGCAAATTGGGATGTTGCGGCAGCAATATGACAGGGCACAATGCAAGAAAACAGAATATAAATCAGTATATACGAAATGAAGCGGCATCTAACCATAACAAAGGTGACAACTCCAAATTACAATTAAAATATATGAAAGGTATGAAATGAATGGAGTGAGAAATTATTAAACGTATCAAAATATGCAATGTGTTAAAATGGGTATGAGAGAACAATATGGAAATCAATAGCAGTGATACAGGGTGTGCAAAATGTGCATCACATTCACACTACAGAAGGCCATACATACAGTATGAGCAGAACGAGTGCAAACTGCTTGCCTTATCAAATATATTCGTTTTAAAGATACAGAATCTGCCATTTCCGGGATGACGGGAGTGGATTTCGCAGCTGTTTCTCAAGACCAGCCAAGTGAAGCAGGCTTCTCGATAAGGTGCTGGCAAACTGACTCCAAAGACCAAGCACAATAAGATGCAATTTCCACAGCAGCGTTGTGACCACCGCTGTGTCGGAGCATAATGATGACCTGCTCCAGTGTTTTGCAAACATGAGAGACTCACATGAATCCGATCCCAGGCGTGAGTGAGAAGCTCGAGGATGTCGCAGCCTGCTGAAGGGACTTGCTTTCAGCTCCTTCCTGGATTTGTTCCCTAATATCACGCCACATGTCGACATCTCCTGCAGCCAGCTTCAGAAATGGACCACTGACTCAGTCAACGCCCAGGGAATTATCCAGCACTTTACCAACTGTGTATCATTTATCAGCTAAATTAAATTTAGCCATATTGTTTCTGTTTCATATTGCACATTATGTGAATGGTTTTTAATAACGCCTGCACCAATACACCAGGTGGAATTCCTGATCAGTTTTGCTGGTATAGTAATCTTTAATAATGGTAATATTGCAATTTTCCTAGCACAGGGACTCTCTCCCCTGCCTGTGTAGGCAACACAATGCTGACAAACAGAGGCCACATGAACATTCAAGAATAGCCACGGAAATTAATTGTGACTGTGTAGTGGTAAGCTATTGTTTCTGATGGTGCACTGTGGATATATATGTATATTCAATGGACGTACTGGGCACTTGTGATAAAGCTGGAAGAGATGTGACAAGTGCCCTTAAAGACAATAGTTGAAATGATTCATCTATTGTAGCTTCTCAAATTATTCCAAGAGCAATCAGTGTAACCATGTCCAGTCATGCAAATGAAAAGAAGTGTACGGTCCTTTGTTTTCACGGTGAGAGGTGAGAGCGCAGCACAAAACTAGTTCAACTGCATGACTGGAGCGTGGCGGTGGTGCCGCTAAGCACAATGCAGCTTTAGTTATACAAACAGTTTTTTGTTGGCAGAGCCGACTCTGGAGGCAGAAAGACAGCAGTTTCATGAGTAACAAGACAAGACAAGAGTCCCATCACTTTGAACGGAGAGTCGTCTGTATCTACAGTAGTGCTCTGACATACGTACTGTCATTTACACTGCACATTTACAAAAAAATATGAATTGTTAACGACATAGACAGTCTAAATGACTTTCAAGTGACGTCTTTGTTACTGGGAAACATGTTTTTCCCCATTACTCATTAATGTTTGTGTGCCTGCACCCTCCACCATTTCACAGAACAGTGGCACAACACCAATCCATATCCTGGTTTACATTACTCCCTTACATTTGGCATGTCATGCAAGCTAGCCACAAGAGGGAGCAGACAGTTATTTATAGAAATATAGCATTGTTAAATTATTGCAAATGTATTAATAAACACAGTTCTGCAGTTATGTAGACCTGAAACTTTGATTGGTGCACTCTCATTGGCGGCATGTCGTGCTGACTGACAGGTACGTTAACAGACCAAACTTGGTGGATGTATCACGCTCTCACAGACCAGCAAATACCAGTATGTAAGCAAGAGTCTGAGCTATCACTTTAAGTCCAGCAAAAATAGGCACATAAGGTCAATGCTAACTGAAAACAGAAACTAGGTTAGTTTGGTTGACCTTCCAATTTCAAACCAGCCATACTGACCTTTGCCTGTCTAGCTAGGCTAGTTAGCTAGCCTGCTCACATACCATGATTATGAATGGCAAAAACCGTAGTCTCAAAAGCATACTATACTAAAACTAAACAGTATGTACTCTATTATACTCTGTACCTTTAAATAGTGTACAGCACAATGTAGTATTTACTGAAAATGATGCAAGATGTCTGTCAACAGCAGTGTCATGTGATCTGTATAGACATCTTCTACCACTAGCAACCAGTTCAAATTTGAAAAACAGACAGCAAACATGTCTCTCAACAGAGTTTTCTGTTTATTTCTGGATTTCATGAACTTCTCTGTTTACCGTTGTCCCCTGAAATGGCAGAGACACTCCCGTGGATGAGATTTGATTCATTCGTTTAAAATTTTCATGCTGTGAGCTGCTCCTATTTCTGTAACTGTGCACTCACAAGACTTTGATATTTCTGAGTGGGCCTATACTGCATTTCCAGTGTGAGCACATATAGTTTGCTCAGAACACGGTTAAGTAGTCAGCTTCTGGGCTATTGTCAGGAGTGTTAGCCGGTCAGCTAACATGCAGTCTCTTTCACTGTTGTTCTTTGGCTTCACCCACAGACGTCCAGGTCCACCTGCCTCCAGAGCAGCTCCACCTCCAACAAAAAGTATACATAACATCCAGTCCACGCAGCCGTGCCACTGCTGCACTGCGCTCATGCAGCTCAACCACTTCTGTGCCGGTCTCTCAGCTTTCATCACCCATGAAAAACAAAGTACTGTGGGCTACACCTCTTTTCATCTGCATGACTGGCCATCTACATTGATTGCCCCCCCAGTCGTTTGAGATAAAAAGCTACAAGAGGTGAATGATTTCAATTATTGTCCTTAAGTGCTCCTTTCACATCTATTCCAGCCATAAAATAAGTGTCCAACACGTCAATTTAAATCCCGTAAAAGGAAGCTCAGGAGAGGTAAAGACAGTTATTCTCAGTTTAAGCTAAGTTTCTCAGTTATTTTGCTTTTGAACATGTATTAAACTTAGAGAGGCTTAGCAGATTCACTTCCACAGTTATAATGCCCGTCTATATGAAAAAGACCTGGCTGTATGATGTGTTTATAACAGGATGGGCCTATAACAGGATCTGATTTGTCTTGCAGAACTGAACACGACCCAACAGCAAACAAGAGCAAGGTGACAGCTCTTTCTGATGTCAGTGGTGAGTTCAAGAATAACAGTGGTGCAGCGACTCTGTAGCTCCTCATGCAGAACAATGTCCAGGACACCGCAGACACATTCGATAGTCCTTGACAAACAGCTGAATCGGGGGCTACGTTCACACCGCAGGCCTTCATACTCTGTTCATTCTACAATCCATATCCAATAGCAATGTGACTTGGCGGTGACTTTTACTTGACGTACGTGGAGTGAGAAGCACAAAAGATGCCTCGTCTGATTTGTCCCTATGTTCCTCACATTTTTTTTTTTTTTTAACACATTTCAGTTACAGAATATTGTCTGCCTTCAGGTACTGAGGGTAGCCTACATACTGACCTGAGGCTTTTCATAAAATAACAATCAAGACAACTATTTGGCTCTCTTTTCTATTGTTCCATTGTTCTCCATGTAGGGCTGGGCAATATATCAACATTATATTGATATCGTAATATGAGACTAGATATTGTCTAGAATTGTATATTGAGATATGGCATAAATGTTGTCGTGCCCTAGTTTTAAAGGCTGGATTACATTTTTCTGAACTTAGTAGACCATTCTAGCTGCTCTACAATTTGCCTCTACCTATTTGGTCATCATATTCACAAAACAAATGACTGTTCATCAAAAATATCTTGTGTTTAAATATCTTATGAAAGCACCAATAGACCTTTTCACAGCAGGCATTTTGACATGAAATAGCCAGTCACACACTGGTGTTATTAATGACATTTATTAAAGTTTTGTACCATTTAATTGTAGCAGAGTCTTTCCAGTGAACCACTATGAACAACACCGGGACCCTGTCTCTGTTAAACGTAAATGGCACAGAACCCTTAATTCATGTCTTTAGGAATTGATATTCAGTAGAAGATATCATGGTATTTGATTTTGTCCGGCCTCCATGATAACACTAACTCAAGCAAGCTGCCAAAGTGGCGACAGTTGTCTCAGGTGAATAACATAAGATTGACTGTTAAGTGTCATGGCAGCACTGACATAAATAAAAGTCAGTCACATGGTTTGGGGCACTATTTTGAACCACATATTAAAATACTGGGGGGAAAAAAGCTCTTTCTAAAAGCTTTTTGCTGCTCACACAGATTAGAAAACATGAGACTAGTGTCATGTGAGGGAAAACAACATAACAAGGACACTTTCAGCTGCAGAGTGAATGTAAAAGTTGTTTCTCTTCCCTAACACTGAAACAGACCAAGAAGTTGCTGAGCAACATTATGAGCCAGGATATAGCCTTGGTGCATTAGCCATGCTCTGGATGGAAAGGAAAACTGCCAAAACATTGCAGTCATCGACAACAAACTTACAGGGGGAAAAAAAATAGTTTGACAAAAGAGCAAAACTTTTGCACAGAAAATAAACTGACTGGCTGTTTACTGTTTAGTTGCTGCAACTGTTAATGAATGCCTAAAGGAGTAAAAAAAAATGGAATGGAATAAAAAAAATTTAAATGATAGGCATGCAAATGCTTGGTACTTATTGTTCGGTCTGTGCCATTTTTTTCTCAGTGGGATGTGGGGTGATCAAAGTGTGGGAGTGCATGTGGGTGTGGATGTGGGTGGGAGGTGGGGAGTCCATGCACTTCCTTCCAATAATAAATGTGAAACAATAATGTTATAGCCCATCTTCATTACTTAGGCATGTTCATCTCACCAGACAATTATTTGCAACATTTGTACATTTTATGTAACAGTAACTGCAGCTTTGGCATACATGACAAATCTAATCTGTGCTGTTATTATTGCTGCAGTAGTTTCAAACGAGCCATCAGTGTGATAAGCACAAAGTTTCATTGCCTTGGCAGTCACATCTGAATGCAAAATCACAGGCCTTCCTCTGCAGTATGTGGGTATAAACAAGGTCTTGAGAATTTATCACACTGACCACACATCTTGACACTCAGCCATTGATTCACTTTGTCTCCAGAAATTTAGTAGATGCAAGCAGGTTTGCTAGCAAATGCCATGCAGTGACCTCTTAAGTTGATAGTCTTCCCCACAAAGCTCACTACCACAGCAAGCCCTCCTCATGAGACTTTGGACACAGCTACCGTGGTGTGCTATTACATTTGGGTGGACGACCTGCTGAATTAGGCCTACATGCTCCCTGCCTCTTGGTCTCCTCCTCTCCGCCTTTCTCAGTATGCTATTGGTTAACATGAGGCAGGCACCGGGATGATGATGCCTGGGAAGGGGGGTAAACTCCGAGCGCACGTCTCTCCCGCTGCGCACACACGCACAGTAAAAGTGAAGTGAAGATGCTTCTTCCCTTTCGAGCAATAGCCCGTTCATACCTGTCAGCACGCCAAACTGTCCCTTTCCCAGGTGTACAGGAGGAAGTTGCGCATCTCGCCGGCTCGTCCAGCCTGGAGGAGGCGAGGGGAGACAGGAGCGATCCGGACCAGCATCACTCCTCCAGCGCATCCGTGGAGAGCGACGCGTCGGTATGGGTGCGCTGACAAAAGGACATTACCTTTCCATGACGGGCCTCCTGCTTCTTGTTTACTGCACGGCATTTGCGAGCTCCAAAGGTAAGATCCACATCCGTGTCCATGCATGTCTGCATTGCCTTTTCATTTGCTTTAAATGCTGTTGCTCGGCTTGTTTAAAGAGGCATTCTTCTTGTGTGCCATCTTCTCGGTTACGCACCAGCTGTCACGTTTTTTATCGCTACTGTCACGAAAGAGTTGTGTTTCTAGAGACTGTAAAGATAAAACCGCTTGCAGACATTACATTTTTAATGAGGGGTTTTGGTTCATCCTTGCACTTAAAGTGACTGTTAACAGATTTGAGCTCTGTCGTTTCCAATGCGCGGCGAAGCCACTGGAAATTGAATAGTCAAGTCTAAGCTAATATTGCCTAATTCTATCACTATTTATCTTGTCTCGCACTCCTGCGCTGAGTCCCACAAATCAATGCTAACTATTCACTAGTCCACCATTCCCACTCAACTCTGACAGGCTTTAATGATTCCTTTATAACCGCGCTGTCTCAGGCAGAGTAGCTAAATTGCAGGCACGCCTGTGCAACAGGCATGTCAACGCCGTTTTCCTGGGAGTTACTGTGCTGAATCGAGGAATGCATACCTTCATTTCAAACCATTCACCCTGTGGTAGCACAAAGTGGATGCAGTTGCAGGAAAAAGGGCAGGGTGTTTGTGCGTCGGAGACACACCAGGGCACAGGCACAGGCATTGTGGGAGATTCAAGCACAAAATATAAAGGGCCACTGACGCACGTAACGATTTTGGATAGCAGGGAACTGTTTTCTCAGGGGTACTTCTTCGTTTTTTTTTTTTTTTTTTAATGTTGTTTGATGTCACGACACATTTAATAGGAAAAACACACTTGAATGAACGTTGGCCGGGGGTCTTTATATCATGGGCGTCAACTGGGTATGGCAAGGTGTGGAGCTTGCCATATACCTCGCCTACAAGTCCCAGTTGGAGCTTTGCTATTTCGATGGAGAGCAAATATCAAGAAAGAAATACTAGAGATACATTTGTAAGCCACGTCTGAACATAAATCCCCATTAGAGGAGCATTCAGGAACAGTGTTCCCTCTAAATTGTTAGTTTGGTGACCAAATAAATAATATTTTATCAGACTGAACAAATAATAATACCCTGTAAGTCATCAGTCATTACTCTGCTTTGGCCAAGACATTAAGTATATTTATGTCACAACGTTTTTGTTGTCATGATAGTTTTGTTTGAATTATTATAATCATTGTTGTGGTTGCTGTTGTTGTTATTGATTTATTTTATTACTGGTAAACCACATTAGATGGAGGGATTTGGGCACAGAGTCGGGCTTAGCGAATCTGCCCACATTCCTGAGATTCACCCACATCCACAGTGATCCCACAGTGTGAGCTGAGATGTCGAAACACACAGCATGTTTAAAGTAGACTCCACAGGAAGATTTGTGCCTTTTAATCATCTGATAGTGTCTTGGCTGAGAATGTGTTTAAGGGGTGTGATCTTGTCAGTGCCGTTCTCGCACAACTGCAGCACACCTGCCTGTTTTAAAGGCTGTGTCATCCACCAGACCCAGACTCTTGTTCATGTAGGTGAGGTGAGCGGGTACAGTTGATGGCGTTTGAATCTGATG